>CM040191.1:44515640-44575640 GCA_022606455.1 Callitettix versicolor
TATTTTATTTTTCTTTTGTATAAAAAAATGAAGATATTTTTCGTATTATTTTTAACTAGCTGTTACCCGTTGCGGCTTTGCCTGCAATTATAATGTAGGCTATAAAATTTATAGTCGATTTTCAAAATCAGAATAGAATTTTTATATATTTCTATTTATAATATTATACGATTTATGGTTTTCGGCCAAGAAATATACATTTTTGCTACTCGATACTCTAAAACAGGGTCCTGTTATATTTTAATAAAATACAGTATTATTAAAAAATAACTATTATTCAATTAAACTGGAATAGTATTGTGTTTATCTCAGGTACCTAAATCGTGTTCATACCAAATTTAATCTCAATTGGTCCAGTAGTTAAAGTGTGATTGAATAACAAACAAATAAACAAAAACAAACTTTCAGAAATATAATATGATTACCTGCTAACCGTCACGGCTTTTCCCGCAATCGTAATATACATTAAAGATCACGCATCACCGTGTTAGGACCAGCAACCGTGTCAGTTAGGTTATGGTGTATTTCTTTTTTAAAATCAATGTTTTTTTAACTTACCACCGTGTTAGTTAAGTTATGGAGTACTCTTTAAAAAAAATTAAGGCTTTTTTCCTGCATCACCGTATTAGGCCCAACAACCGTGTCAGTTAGGTTCTGGAGTACTATTTTTTTAAAAATAAATAAAAGTGTTTTTTAATGCATCACCGCGTTAGGCTTAACAACCATGTTAGTTAACTTATGCAGTATTCTTTAAAAAAAATATAAAGATTTTTCACGCATCACCATGGCCTAACAAACGTGTCAGTTAAGGTTTGGAGTACTCTTAAAAAAAAAAAAAAACGGTTTTTTTCACGCATCACCATGTTACACTTAACAACCGTGTCAGTTAAGGTTTGAAGTACTCTTTAAAAAAAATAACGGTTTTTTCACACATAGTCATAATAGGTCCAACAACCATGTCAGTTAGGATATGTGGTATTCTTTAAAAAAATATAAAGGTTTTTTTACGCACCACCGTGTCAGTTAGGATATGTAGCCTAGTATTCTTTAAAAAAATATAAAGGTTTTTTCACGCATCACCGTGTTAGACCTAACAACCGTGTCAGTTAGGATATGTAGAATTCTTAAAAAATATAAAGGTTTTTTCACACATCATCGTGTAGGCCCAACAACCGTGTCAGGATATGTCGTATTCTTTAAAAAATATAAAGGTTTTTTCACGCATCACTGTGTTAGACCTAAAACCGTGTTAGTTAAGTTACTCTTTAAAAAAATATAACGGTTTTTTTCATGCATCACCTTATTAGGCCCAACAACCGTGTCAGTTAGGTTATAAGTACTATTTAAAAAAAAATAATAAAGATTTTTTTAATGGATCACCGTGTTAGGCATAACAACCATGTTAGTTAGCTTATGGAGTATTCTTTTAAAAAACTATATAAAGTATTTTTCACGCATTACCATTGTAGACCTAACAACCGTGTCAGTTAAGGTTTTCAGTACTATTTAAAAAAATAAAGGTTTTTTTCACACATTACCGTGATAGGCCCATCAACCGTGTCAGTTATGTTATGTAGTATTCTTTAAAATATTATACAGGTTTTTTCACGCATCACCGTGTTAGGCCTAACAATCATGTCAGTTAGGATATGTGTTATTCTTTAAAAAAATATAAAGGTTTTCCAAACATCACAGTGTTAGGCCTAACAACCGTGTCAATTAGGTTATGTAGTATTCTAAAAAAAATAAAGGTTTTTTTCACCATCACCATGATAGGCCCAACAACCGTGTCTGTTGGGATATGTAGTAGTCTTTAAAAAAATATAAAGGTTTTTTCACGCATCACCGTGTTAGGCCTAACAACCATGTCAGTTAGGATATGTAGTATTCTTAAAAAAAATGTAAAGGTTTTTCACGCATCACCGTTTTAGGCCTAACAACCGTGTCAGGATATATAGTAGGCTATTTAAAAAAAATATATAAAGGTTTTTTCATGAATCACCTTGTTAGGCCAAACAACCGTGTCAGTTTGGTTATGCAGAATTCTTTTAAAAAATTGGTTTTTTATCACTCAAAACCCGTGTTAGTCGTATTTTTATTGTTTTACCGATTTACAACACGTTACTGATTTTCGCCTGGTGCCAATTTTGAGGTTATGTTGGTCACTTTTATTTTAGATTTTATCATACTTCTCGTGCTTTCATATTTTGGATTCTTGCTCTTGGGCACATAATAAAGCATTTTAGTAACAAAAATATCGAAAAATATAGGTTATGCTACACTGAATATTTACTATATTTCATGTAATGTAATTACACAAATATATATACTACCTTACAATTGGCACCCTGTGTAGGGATTTTTTTACATTTAATATTGAAAATTTAACACAAAGTAACAAATTAAAGTCAGTTTTGAAAAAAATTTCAACTAAAATATGAAAATGTTACATTAAAAACAATAATTTTGCAATAAATAAAACACAGATTAAGATTATTAAAGTAGGATTGAATCTATGTTCATCTCAGGTAACTAAATCACATGTCCAGTAAATAACTATAGTTAACAGATGTTAAAAAACTAAAAACTGATAATTATTTTGGGTTGGGTAAGTAGTATAATGACATTTTGTAAAACGGGAATAGGCCTATATGTATCTCTGATACTTAAACCATATTCGTACCGAATTTCATCTCAATTGGTCAAGTGGTTAAAGCGTGATTGAATAACAAACAAACAAACAAACAAACAAACAAACAAACAAACAAACACACAAACTTTCAGAAATATAATATGAATTAGATTAGATTAGATTAGATGAATTGATTATATCTCTTAAGCATTTTTTTTTGTGCACATTGTAATTGTGAGCAGAAATTGTACTGTAGGAAGTAGCTTTCGGTATTTATTACACAGTTAAACCGAACTTATATTTAATACTTATTCTGTTATTTAATTAATTAATGTAATTTAATATTACTAATATACCTATGTTTCTCTAGAGAATTATTACACATTTAATATTAGAAATGTAAGGCCCTATCATTACTTATAATGAGACCTGAACAGTTTTAAAAGTATGTTTTGAAATTTGTTTATGTAATACAATTTTGTATATGTTCATTATACAAAATCAACAGAGAGAATATAAAACTGCCAATTATTTCAATTATTAAACTGTTTGTAGGCCTATATCTAAAATTAGTTTGAGAAAAAATTATAAATAAGTTACTTTAAGAGTTTTGTACACCTGTACTTTAAGTTGCAATATAAAGTGATAAATTAACCTATACATAAGTAAAACGATCTTTTATATATATATATATATATATATATATATATATATATATATATATATATATGAACAAGACATGAGTTGGAGTTCTTTGCTTGATCCAACAGGATCTTTTTGCAAATAATAATAATAATTATATATACATTTAAAGTTTATATAAGTTTCTTTACGTTTCAATGAAAATGAAGCAAAGTTTTATTTTTTGAATAACTATATTTAGCCTAATATTTAACTCAAAACTTAAAGAAATGTCTGGTCTATCTTTTTGTCTTAAATCTACAAAGATAAATGTGAATGGCATCAATAAGTCAATAATATGTTTTCTCGTGTTGATATAAATTTAGCTATATGCTATGCTATAGAGTAAATGTATAGGGTCTAAAAAACTTTAAAATATCTATTGATTATTATGTATTGATTAATACATACATATTTAAAAACTTTAAAATGTATATTGATAAACATATTAAAACGTATAGATGCAATCTCCACCTTGAATATTGAATGGAAAGATATCGATGAAAAATCTGAAAACAGACTTCGCTCTAAATCAGCTCAAAGCATTTTTGTCCTAAAATTTTTAACAGAACTAAAAACCGTGAACTCTGTAGACTTAGGTTAACATTTTTGGGATAAAAAAATGCATGACTTATGACAAAACCGAACGTAAAAATAGTTTGCAAATCGATCTGACAAAAAACTGTCTTTATAACCACACTTTATTTAAAGGGAAAAACAAACAAATACTTCGTCTGTTTTTCAACATATTTACGTAACTTTCCTAAATAACGAGCCTGTAGTATAATGATCTACTCACCACACAATTTTGCAAAAATGATTGCGTTTTGGAGAATCCCAGGAGTGACTACAATATAGAGGAGAAGATTAATATAAACACAAGTAAAAATAAACTATTAAAGACTAATATTGGAACGAATCTGTTATTGTAACGTAATGAAAATCGATTTTCAAAAATAACAAACTTTATAATAACTTAAACTAACATTTTAATACGGTATGGTTTTAATTTTTTCAAGATTTTTTAAAAATTTATCATTTTAACTTAACATTTTCTGAAATGATTCAACTATCAGGAAAAGCATTAACTATTGTATAAGACTAGAATTTAAAATTTTAAAATTTTATTTTTACGAAATTAAACCCTGACCGCCACAAAGTTTATTTTTGCACTTTTTACATATAAAAATTAATAATGCTAATTACGATTTTAACATAATTTATTAAAAAGTATGTGAAATAAAAAAGTATATTTTCTTAAATATATTTAAAACCGATTTAATGATTTTTCTGGAACACACTTGTCCAAGTTATTATCAGAATCAATATTGGCACAAGGCTAGATTGCCAATGCAAAGTACAAAAACACGCGCAAGAACGCTAGAGAAAATTATATAAATGGATAAGAGTTTTTATAAATCACAAAATATTAATTAATTAGGAAAACCATTTTACTTGTTAAAAACAATTAATAGCACCGTTTTAACCTTTATATTCCCTAAGTGTATAAATAACGTGTAATATATTTTAGTTTTTTAAATTGTATACCTATTTTGTCGAGATATTTCCTATTTAGGTTAAGTAATTAATTTAAATTGCCAATTTTACAAACAAAATATAATAACAAAAACAACAATTTATAGTGGAGTTTAAACTAAATATTGCGAAAATACCTAAAATGTATGTTTTTGAATATTTTCTTAACGGATGCAAAATACGAAAAGTATGTTGTCACTAAAATAATTAAATTAATTACTAATCAACAAGAATTTGTATAATTAAATAATTTATTGTCGGAAATAATACTTGTAACATTTTTAACCAAATGTTTACAATTTTTATGTGATAGACACAATTCTAACTGTTATTAGTTGATTAAATTAATCTATTACGCAAGGGAATTTTAAAATATTACTTCATTTCTTTCAAGATTTAATTTTTTAGAAGAATAAACATTGATACTGTAATTACAGATCGTGCAATGATCCTCTAGAATATAACACACCGATAAATTGAATTTCACATTACGGTACTTGTAGAGACCATCATTTTATTGTTTATCTTTTATTACAGGAATTTTTGGTAGTCCACAATAAAGTTTCTTAAAAATTAACACTTGATTGTTTCGTGAATTTTGCTGTTTGCTTTAGTTTAATGTTAAGTAAATGTCTGAATTTCTAAATTCCAAAAAATCTGAACGCTCAAAGACTCATGAATATAATTTTCCTTACTTTCACATTTGAGAATATCTGAACTTGAACTGTAAATGTGTAAACCAGTCTCGCAACACTAGAAGACTCTATAGTCTTGTTCCAGAACTTTTAGTCATTTATTTACACGTTTCTATTTTATTTTATTTATTTATACAATATAATTTATTTATACATTCCTTAAAGTAATGCAGAACATACATACATTGAAATTTAACATACATTAATGAAACTGTCTGCAAATATCAACAAATGTTATAAGTGCTACTTTTTCAAACAGTTTTATAAAAAATCTGAGGTTACATACTAACGAGATTAAAACGAAATATGTTACAATAGTTAATTTTGCTAAAACAAAATTTTGTGAAATATAGGTAATCAGGGAATTGACGTCATCCCCCCACACATAATCTTCAAAGCAAAATTCTTGCGTTAATCATTGTTTTTTACAAACTAATTAATGCTCTCAACATATCAAAGTAATTTTTTCTACTTTAATATTTCAAAATAATATTTCTAAACATTACATTTTTGTACTGAAAAATATTTTAAAATAATTTCACAGGTAAACATTACAGAGTTGTCTACATTTACAAGAAGAAAATGGTTAGAAACGTACGAACATGGTACTGTAGAGAATATTTTAATGTTGAAGTGTCCGAGGTAGTAAAGCACTGGTCAGCTGTGTCTCTAAACATGCGCATGTCTAGCTCATAGGTTCAAGAAGTCTGAAATAAAGTATAAAGTATAGATTTATAGCCTTATTGTTTATGTCTGCTCAATAAACATGCCAAATAAATAAAATTGTATATGTCAGTGAAGCCACACCGTCACACATACAGTAAACACTGTATGTTTTTAAACTTATGTTAAAACATTAACATAAGTTGTTAATGTTACAAATTAAACTTACTTAATGTGTTTATATATTAACCGAACGGGATATGTTTAATTCAAATTTCTTTAGAGTTTTGCACCGAATTTTATAATATAATTTTAACTATTGTAGATTTGAGGGAATATCATAGTTTGTTTATATTATGATTACCATTTTAGTAATTTATTTGAACGAATATTGCATTTAGCCAATAAGTTATTATTAAATATGGCTATTAATTAAATAGTTGCTTTTGTTACAAGCAAAGATATCTTACAATAGACAATTGTAAACTAAGTATGTACTGGTAAAATATCTTTGAAGTATTTTTAATAGAAATATTTATGTTTTAAATTTTACAAAGTTCTATTTTTAACATAAATTAATTCCAATACATGGTTAAGAGCGTCATTCATCTGACATTTGGTTTTTCACAATATATAACATGTAATTTATGTGTCTGTTAAACACACTGTAAATAAAATTAATACTTGCATCATACTACAACTTGTGTTAACGCCGGTAAAATTTTTAGTATGCAATTTTCTAATGATTATTTTGTGAAAGAAGTAACTTTTAGGAACAAACAAAAATACCAATAACATTGTTTTTAGTACATTTTGGCTACAAATTTCATTTTTACATGGTTGTATCGCCTCCAAGATCGATTTAGCAATAGTTTATAAATGAGGTAATTGACTATTGACATTACCTCTTTGGTAATTGGTAATTGACATTGTTTAGTCTGTACTTTGGTACTGAACTTACCAAAGTTGTATATGTTCCTTTTTTTACATTTTGGTTTTGTAAACATGTTCTATTGAAGTGAAAAAAGGCGCGTTTTGCCAATTGTTATGGGAAAAAACGACATTGTGACATTTTCTCTGTTGTATCGTTTTATAGCGTTAAGAAGCGCTCGCTTGAATTTTGCATATTGGTAGCTTGGTGTACAATGATAATAGAAATAAATCAAAGTATACAATTATGTTAATTATTTACGTTATAAGTTTTAAAGTTTATAAACATATCAAGCCTACGTAACACAAAATTATTAGTGATTTTTCATTTAAATACACCTTGAATATATTTTATACAATTATTGTTCTATAATATTACCTTTATAAATCTTATTTAACCCTATCATACTACCCCTAATACAAACCCAGCTAACACAAAATTTTAGATCGTTTAAATTTAAATATATCTTGTACATTGTACATTATTCTTGAATATATTTCATATAAATAAGTCAATTATAATTATTTAAATTATTAATAAACACCATTGTACTAAATTTCCAGCCTATCTATCACAATTAATACCATATTTAGGTTTTATATTTGTTTATAATGTTTATATGTTTCATTACTTATTAATATTTTTAACGTAAATAATAATTAGTTGAATTAAACAAATATAAATTATTTTTAGATCAAGTTTTAAGAGTGCACTTTTCCCGAAAAGACGTTTTTTTTATTTTAATTTATTTTAAACGCTTAGTCAAAATGAAAGAGATGGATATATCACTAAAAAAATATACAAATGACTATTTAAAATTTTAGAAAAGGAATTATGTATTCTATAACTACAGTCACAAATGACTACGTAAAGTTTATTTTGAGTACATTCTTTTGCCTTTCTCAAGTTAGTCAGGTTTTAATTTGTTGACGCGTTTCGACTCCCTCCATTACCAAAATTTATGGATATACCTCAAGGCATAATCTCAATATTTTATACTACTTAAACCCTTCCCAACTAAATCCTATCTCCTACATGTTCAATAATTACTTGTTCGCTTTTTATTGGTAGCTTCTTATTAAAAAAAGTTCAATTTTGAAGTTTTTTTTCTGTCTGTAAATTTATTTGTTCGTTTAGTATAATTTTTACCATTAGTTTTAACTTATATCTTTAAAAATTTTCTAGCATATACAACCCTTTCCGTTTTTCAGCAAAATTTAATGTTTTTATTGAAGTTTTGGTTTTTCCTGGTATATTAAACTTCTTCTTTACCTTCTTACCTAAATTTTTAGCTTTAATATTTGTTCTCTTTGTCATATAAATGTTGTTTTAAAAGTACTGTATAGTCTCGATTACCCGTCATTCTTGGACCCGTTTTATAATAGATGTCAGAATAGGCGAACAACAGATATAGGTCACTCGTACTTTCGGCGATCGATAAAAATAGCATACTGTACTCTGTTTATAGCTCAGAATGTTTTATTTTTGTTATTTTGGAAAATGTAGTGTAACACTTGAATTTTGTATTTATCTCTATTTATGGTGTTATATAATTTTACATGCATAGGTCTTCAATACCGTAAATTATCTGTACTTAACCATTTGCAATTATTCACGTAACAGAGTACTCACGTGACTACTTGATCGACTTATACGCTGAATGGTATTATCGTAAATATTGTGAGAGTGTTTATCTTTCAATAGAAACATTTATTGACACTATTTGAAGTATGTCTATTTCATTCCACTAGATGATAGGATAGTTTCCTTTTCTATTATCTATATGTGCTTAGCGTAGGAATTAGTGGCAGCTAACCTTCTATGCTATAAATAAATCATGTTCAGTTAAAGTGTTTTGTTTTTGTCTGAAAGGTTGCCTATACTGTTTATTAGAAATTATTTACAATGGAAGACCGTTTAAAACGTCAGATAGTAAAATTAATCTAACGGTTAATAAAAACTAACGGTTAAAATGGTGACGGTTAATCGAGATTGTACTCTACACTGTATTTAGTAAACACAATTTTAACTACATTTAACTTTTCTTCATTATTACTAATCAATTTGTTTCTCGTTGTGTTACTAGTTCCATTCCAACGACTACAAGATAATTCTTAAAATTTTGTCTTATTTTGTATATTTCCTTTCTTCTGTATGTAAAATTTAATTCATTACGTTTATTTACTTCTTTGTAAATGGAAATATATATTCTAAAACAAGAGTCAAAATGACTACTTAAAAGTTTGGATTGGAATTAAATATTCTAAAACTATAATCACAAATGGCTACTTAAAGGTTTTGAAATGAAGTTGTATATTCTAATATTATAGTCACAAATAAATATTTAAAGAATTGGAAATGTAATTACATATGCTGAAATTAAAAGAGCAAATGATCATGTAAAGTTTTGGAAATGGATTTATATATATATTGAAACTATAACCACAAGTGGCTATTTAAAAACGAATTATGCTAACTAAGTTTTAGTTATTAATTATGCTAACTAATTAACTCATTAATTCGTATAAGTTTTTTTACCGTACTGAGCAAAATAACTTGTACATTATACAAATATTATAAACTTATTATTCGAGCCATTAAGTGAATTTTTAGCGAACACTAATTGAAGTTGAGGAAAATTACTTCGATGTTGGAAATTGAAGTTTGTTAATAAACTTAACGCTAAATGCAAATCTCGGCAGTTAATCTTACTCAGCTGAGTTCTGAGTTACACTCAAACCGAATTAAATTACCGCTATAACATATAATTCATAATAATTTAACCTGTTTAACTGTTGCAAATATTCATTCACATTAGAGTATTCTAATGTGTCTACTTCACAGCCATCTGTGTTGCAATGTTAGCAGCTATATTATAGTATTGTTATTAATATTTTTCTGTATACATGTATACGGAAAATGTGAAACAATACACTTCATTTATAAGAAAAGTGAATATTACTCCCATTGTTACCAATTCAAAATCTTTCGTTTCCAAGGTACAAATATCCACAGGGTTTACGCAAACATGACTACAGGATACATTTTTTTAAAAATTCTACCGTTTCCATCTTCAAAAACATTTTCAATAATTTTTTAAAAAATTACCATATATAAGAAATGATGAAAGTTATTTTTAAATATTTGTAAAATTTTAGATTTTTAAATATTTTTTTAAAGTAATAGTTTTAAATCTGTACATATTAAGTTTGTGATTTTAAGATAGTTAGAATTCTAACGTTTAAACTAATTTGCTTTTTTCATTGGTATAATTACTTCATAAAAAAACAATGATTAAATATAAATTAATAGTTTGTATTTTGAACTCATAATGGTTGTTATAAAAAATTTAAACCTTAAAATTTTGTTTAATCATTTTTTTCATTCAAACAGTAGTTAATTTAAACTAATTTCAATCTGTGTGTAAAAAATAGTTTTGAAATAATACGAATTCAGTTTTTTTCTTAATTATGATCATTGTTGGTTCCTCACCCCTTTGTGTGTCATGGCAATCTTTCAAGATACGATTAATACAAAAAAAAGCCGTAAAATTAACACAAAGGAAAATATTACATTAAATAATTGTTTGTTAAAAGTTTAACATGGATATATATACGACACAAATTTGACTGTTCGAGCACAGCACTACAAATAACTATCATTAACATAAAGTAGGCATTATTTAGCAAAAAATTAACATTTTTTTTTATTAAAAACAATTTTTTATTAAAAATTAAGCGGTCAACAAAGTTAATGCTTGGACAAAAAAGTGGCGCATTAAATTAAATGAAAAAAAATCAATTCATGTAAATTTTACAAACAGAAAAATCAAGAAGATAACAGTGTACATAAACGAACAAGCTATTCCATATGCAAATGAGGCAAAGTACCTTGGTATGACACTCGACACTAAATTAAAATGGAAAGCGCACGTCAAAAAGAAAAAAGAAGAGCTAGCTATTAAGTATAGGAAAATGTATTGGTTGATTGGACGAAGTTCCCAACTTAACATACACAGCAAATTGTTATTATATAAACAGATTTTGCAACCAATCTGGAGGTATGGCTTACAACTTTGGGGTTGCACCAAGAAATCCAATATTAAAATTATACAAAACTTCCAAAACAAGGTGCAACGTGGAATTGTTAACGCCCCTTGGTATATTAGGAATGATGACATCCACAGAAATTTAAAGATGAACACAGTAAATGAGGAAATTAAAATTACAGCAATTAAGCATTTAAAGAAGCTTATTAATCATGAAAATCTAGCAGTGCTCCAGATCTCAAGTACCAACAGGGTAATAAAGAGAACCAAGCCTGTAGATTTAGTGCAGTGATGATACTTTGTTTCCCGCAGTGGATATCTGGTGGACTTAAATCAGTGGACTAAATTCCGCCTAATAGTTAACTGTTATTAGATTTAAGCTGCTAGATAAGTTTTATTACTTAGTTGTAGAGTAAAATAAAATTTTAAAAAAATAATAATTGTTTGTTAAAAGTTTAACATGGATATACATACGACACAAATTTGATTGTTCAAGCACAACACTACAAATAACTATCATTAACATAAAGTAGGCATTATTTAGCAAAAAATGGTTTACATGTTGTAAGACGCCTTAATACTTACTGATTATTATAAAATGGCCCCAATAATTTATAATAATAAATATAATAATAATTATTATCAATTACTCTGGGAGACTCTTGAACTCCAGAAGCAAGCGTTAAAAATGGGACTCAAAGTTTTATTTTAAAAGACTAAAATATTGACAAACATACAAAAACCACCAAAAAAGCTTTAAGTGGGAGAACAATATACTGAGATAGTCAACGAATTCAAATATCTTGGGGAATGGATCAGCTGGAACGCCCTAGAGAAAAAAGCTATGGAATCTAGAAGAAATAAAGTTGAATTAGCCTTCCAACTTACCAAAGACACATACAACAAGAAGTCCCTCTCCTGGAATACAAAGATAAGGCATTATCATACGTAATTAAACCAGAAGCCTTATATGCAGCTGAAACATTATCTCTCACAACCCAGGGCCCACTTGAAAGGCTGGAAATCAAAGAAAGAAAGATATTACGAAAAATCTTAGGCCCCCAAATTCCGTAACAACCAATTACTCCACATCAGGAATGAAACTCTTTACAAAAAAACTGAAACACTATCAGACACAATAAGAAAAAGGAAATTGATTTTTATGGGCACATCCTCCGAATGGTTTAGAGAAACAGAGAAAGACATGACAGAACTGCAAATCACTGACACTCATGGACAAAACAGCCAAAACAACAACCAAGGACAAAAGCAAGATCACAACGAATGAAGCAATACTGGGCTACGAGAAAGGCACAGAACATTAAAAAGTGATTGATTTAGTGTACCCCAAAGTTGGGTGAAACAAAGAAAAAAAATTTAAATAAATATAATAATAATAATAATAATACAGTAATTTATAATAATAAATAATACTGTTAAACACATTGATTTTACACATACATTTATTGAATTATCCGCAAAGTTTCTTGAAGCAGACTTGGCCTACAACATAAGTCATACTGTTTGACTTGACGTACAATGTTGACGTACATAATGTTTGACTTGACGTACAATGTTGACGTACATAATGTTTGACTTGACGTACAATGTTGACGTACATAATGTTTGACTTGACGTACAATGCTGACGTACATAACGTTTGACTTGACGTACAATGTTGACGTACATAATGTTTGACTTGACGTACAATGTTGACGGTCATAATGTTTGGCTTGACGTACAATGTTGACGTACATAATGTTTGACTTGACGTACAATGTTGACGTACATAATGTTTGAGCTTTTTGAAACAAAAATATTGTGTGTCACTGTTGAATATTTTTACTGATTTAAATATATTTAGTGATTTCATGTAAGTGAAACCTAAGCATTTATTACCATGATACTAGAACAACTTGTTTGTAACGGCTGTAAGAAGAAATGTAAAAAATAAGGCAGTGGCTTCAGGGGAACATTGATAAAGCAGAAGTTAAAATCAAATTATAATAAAAAATGTAAATTAAGATGTGGCACTATTGGGTGTAACAAGAAATTAGTTGAAGATTCTTACTATTTAAGGCTATGTTAAAGTGATGTGCATTGCAGACCTCATACAGGCCTCAGAAATAACATTTTAAACAAAAAATTAAGACCACCGCAATGCTAAAGTAAACAAACAGTATTGCCCATTACTGCAACGCGTATATAAACTTAATATTTCATTTTGTTTAGTGTTATGACATTGAATAAAATAAAGTTATGACAGTAAAATAAGTTTACAAAACAATAATTCCTCTATGATTCCTTTGTATGTTCACAAAACGTAACCACTTTTGGTTTTGTTTTTTTCTTTATTTTGTAGCTGAAAATTGGTAGTTCATGTTAGATCATATTGCCTTAGGTCATTAGATGTTACGCATGTTTAAATTACAAGACTTTTGAGTGTTGAGTAGGCAATAACACAATTTTAAATGAATAACAATTCTCTAATCTGGAGAAATGACATTGGATATAAAGAGCATATTTTTTTAAAAAGTTTAATTTAAAGTGCAAAAAATTTTATTGACCCAGAGGATTTTTTTTTTATTAAAATTCTTAATCAAATTTAAACTTATTACATAAGGATCGGAAGCTGTGCAAAACAAAATTGTTATTAATAAAGTCCAAAACATCAGCTAATTAACAGCCGGTATTTCATTGCTTCAATTCAGATTTTACTTATTCATATAACGTTTATACGATTGCGTGTCACTAACTCAGCTCATCGGGTTGAAGGACTTGAGGAATAATTTTTAACACGTCAGTATACCCAAATGTTTGCGTGATGATTAGATGCTTTATATTCAACAAGGTCGCAGGAGAGTTGAAATTAACATTGGAAATTATTTTGTAATAAGATTTTTAAAAAGTTGTTTGGTATAAATATTTTTACCTTTACTGTATTTGGAATATTAAAGTTTTGAAATTTGTAATAAAATAAATTTCAGAATAAATATTTTTTTAAAAAATGTTAAAATTTAATTTAATTGTTTGCATACATTTTTTTGGTTTGTTGTGTAACGTTTATAATGGAGTGGAGCAGTTTAAAAATTAAGAATACTGATTTTTCTAAATCTATTTACTAGTAAACGCTTAACTTTAAATTGTTTTTAGTGTGTTAGAAATGCAAAGAATGTCTAACTCGTAACAATGCTTAAAAGTTTATGTGAAAAGAACTTATTTCATAAATATTTAATGCCAAGCGATTTGTCATTTTCAAATGTGTCTTTATTAATTAAGTTTATATAAAATAGTTAAACTGTTTTAATATTAGTGATATATTTTTGCTTTTATGTATTTTATATTCTGTTCGTAAACAATATTCATTCACATTTTAATGACTACTTCCATATTTTCAGTAAGTTATATTTGTATTCTTACAGCAAAATAAATAGTTATTTTTTACAGTTTTCAATAATCTTTACTAGCAATAAATAAGTAGCCTAATATTCGGTATTATCTCATTACTGATAGAATTCGATTTTAGTTAAATTTCAAAATATTGCCTGTCGTATATTCGAGTAACTTCTCTGACACTTAGTTAAAATTTTTGCATAGAAATTTGTAAAATATAATAAAAAATAATGTAAAATTATTTTTTTAAATACAAAATAAATTAATAATTACTTTCATATTTTTAACATCTATGTTACTTATATAGTTAATTTTTTTCAAATGTTTAAATTTCAATCCCATATCCATAATGAGTTTTTTAACTTTTGGTTTAAATCTTTTTTAGAAATAAAATATAAATTTTGTCCATTTGCAAAAACATTTACTAACTTCTGTCATTAACTCTTAATGTTTGTCTGTCTTAATTAACATATCTTAATGTTTTTTTTCGTAAATAATGTTCATTATTTATTTTTTTCACAAATAAAATGTAATAAAAAATATTATAAGTTGTTGTAATAAATTTTGGAAATTAAATGGAGATTGAAGGTGAGGTATGTTTTATATGCTTTGTAAAATAAAAGATACTGTGTTTCTTAATCAAGGAAACATTTTAATCAATATCTTACATTTCCTTTGCTGTTACATCAAGAAGTAAGTCTCTTTTGTCTTTGTACAAGAAAAAGGATATTGTTTGGCCTTATGATATTTCTCAAAGCATTGTTTTTTAAAAAAAGATTTTTTTTAGTTTTGGAAATATTTTTTTTATTCAGGCTAGTGTCAAAAACATTACGTAATTAATAAAAATAGCATATAAACACTTTCTCTCTCTCACGCACACACTCACACAACCTTGAAGAATTATTAACAAAATAAAATAATAAAATATTAAACTTTTTAGCTGTGTAGAATTAATAATACAGATTCCCTTATTTTGAGCAAAACAATAATTTGTTAAGGAGTTAATTTAATTTTAAAATTAATGTAATTCTAATTTGATACATTACCAGAATTTAAACGAGAAATATATGCCTCAATATTCGGCATGGAATTAGATTATAAATTTATGGAATTAGGTAGTTCAGAAAATTAGGTTATTAAATATTAGGCTAATAAAAGTTTTTTGGCCCGTCGAGAAGAAATAAAGAGGAAGGGGAACGAAGAGATAGATAGAGAGAGAGAGAGAGGAACATTGTTAATTAACCTGGAGACAATGTTCGTAGTGCCGTAGAACTTTGTAGCGGAGTCTCAAAGTGTAATTAATAATTCCTATTACCTACTGCAGCAACCATGAAGTGCGGTAAATTATTTAACATAAATTTATTGCTTGATATACGTATGAAGTAAGTACGTGCGTTGATATGTGAAAAAAGCTAAAGTATTATTTTTAATACTCATTGAACATTTTAAAATATTTTTGGTAAACGTCTTTTGATAGTTAAGATACATAACGAAATTTCTGTTGTAACTATAATTAGAGGCTGTTTTTACTCTAATTAGGGGGAAATTTGGATACATTTTTCACGTTATTATTACTCAAAAATTACAAAACAAAATACGTTCTGATTAGTGATATTCAAATTGGTGTACTTCAACCATTAGTTTCATGTGTTCACCAGTAATAAGTGTCAAAGATAATTTTATTTATAACGTTATTATTTTCGTTAGATAAAATGAAAATAATTATGTTATTACATGCTTTTATTACCAGATTTGGATAAATACACATGTTTTTACAGCTAATAATCTGTTTATGACTCCGAAAAGTTTAATTTTTGAATGTTAAATTTTTTTTTTAGGTATATTAAATTCAGTCTTGTGAGGTTCATCAGTGCATATTACATGAAGACCACTTAGGTGAATCTTTTTTATATTTTTAATCTACAGTTATAAGGAAAGAAGGCATATTTTGTTATGAAAATCATTATTTATTAAACATAATTACCAAATATATCTTGACATGACAAAAAATAGCCTAAAGTTCACCCTATTTGTACACACACACACACACACACACACACACACACACACACACACACACACACACACACACACACACACACACACACACACACACACACACACACACACACACACACACACACACACACACACACACACACACACACACACACACACACACACACACACACACACACACACACACACACACACACACACACACACACACACACACACACACACACACACACACACATATATATATATATATATATATATATATATATATATTTATTTATTTACATTTGTAAATCTGACACGTTTTATTTTTAGTAAACAAAAAGTAACATTTTACAAAAAATTTTAATTATTTAACTGTTAGAGTAATAGCTCTGTAATTTGAATTCATTATGGTCCACTAAACGTTATTGAATGTTTTAGAACAATTGGGATTTAGAAAAATTTCTTCTTATTAAAAGGAATTAAAAATGAATCTATTTCACAGGATTTTGGTAACCTAAACTACAATTTTACTGAATCAGGATTCTAAATATACTTAAATAGTTTAGGGTTAAAGCTCTTGCAGTATCGCAAACACTCCATAATATCCGGGACCTCCATAATATCCGGGAGATCCAGAGATGTCTGGTCCTTCACACCAGGTTCACTACAAGGTCTCTCCGGGTCAAACAAACAAAGAACAAGGTGTTAAAAAGTTAGAAAATAAGAGAAACAAAATCAAGAAAAATAATTTCAAAAATATAAGGAAACAACAATAACCTCATAGAAGAAATATTGAAATACACAACCATAAGAAATGGGTTTGAGGTTTTGGTTCTTTAAATTTGTAAATCATTTTAAATGATCTATCAATGGTTTAAACAATCGAAATTATGGGTTTTCAAATTTTCTTACCTAAATTCTACTTTTATTTCAACTTTACAATAAAAAATGAATGGTTTTTGTAAACTGGAAGCTTTCTCTATTACTACTAGTGGTATTCTTGAAATATAAAACCTGTTTTATTCTCTGTACGTGATTTTATAATTGAGGTTTTAGACATATCCGATTTCGTCTAATTCCTTTATTCCTTATTTTTATTTATTTTTTTTTAGATTTAACAACTCGGAATTTTTTGAGGTAATAGCAAAAAGAATTAAGAGTAAAAAAACATTTCGACAAAATCTATTGTCGAAAATTAGATGATTTGTAAATATAACTTATAATCTGTTTATTTAAATAAATCATCAATTTTCTTCAATGTCAGTTATTACACTTTTAATCAGCAATACGATTGGTAATAAGATCAGCAATATAATTGGATCAATCTAAACCAAGTAACCATACAGGAACTTGAATTTTTTATGTTTTTACTTCTGTCTGTCAGTACCCTGATAAATTTTGAAAATATTTTCCTTTAAAAATATTATAAAATGTTTAAATAGTTATAAGTTTTCATTTGAGTTATTCTTTATAAATGCTTTTCATTTTACATTTTATAAAGAAAATATTTTTCTATACGAGGGTTGTCCGTAAAGTAAGGTCCCAAGGCGCTAAAATCGCTACGAACACTGTTACGAGGGATTCGGTGACCTTGGCTTGCGGCTTGGTTCCCGCTCTTCCATTTCCCACTCCGCGAGCTGTCTGCAACACTCTTGGCTTGGCAGCCGTTAATAATGGAGTTACCACTTATGTCTTCTGCTAGGTGTGAATTACGCTCTGTGATTCGTTTTTTGTGTGCAAAAAACACTGCACTGGTGAACATTCATACCCAAATGTGTGAAGTCTACGCAGAAAAATGTATGAGCATACAACACGTACGCAAATGTTGCAGAGAATTCAAAGACGGACGTACAAACCTTTATGATAAGCAGTATTCCGAACGGCCATCTGTTTCGGACGAAATGATTGCGAAAGTATAAGAAAAAATGCTGAAAGATCGGAAAGTGACTGTTCGGCAACTCTCCGAGATGATCCCTGATGTCAGCAAGACCTGCATTGATATTATTTTGCCTGACCATTTAGGATATAGCAAGGTTTGTGCAAAGTGAGTCCCAAGACAGCTTAGAGCCGACCACAAACGGCAACGGATTGATGCGGCCCGTGAATTTCTTCAGGACTACGAAACCGATGGCGAGAAATTCTTGGACTCCATTGTCAATGGCGAGGAGACCTGGGTATACTATACGAACCTCACAGCGCGATTGAGCAAGAGGAGAGGCATGTTCACGAAGGGAATTTGTTTACATCAAGACAACGCTCGTCCGCACACCGCACTTGTAACAACCGATCTCATGAACCAATTTGGATGGGATACTGTCACACATTCGCCCTACAGCCCGGACATAGCCACAAGTGGTTACCATCTCATTTAATTTGAAGAAACACTTAGGTGCGACGTATTTCAGTACCAGAGAGGAGCTGAAAGAAGAAGTTTTAATCTCCTTCGCGGCGCGGCGGGAGAGTTTTTCGACTCAGGCATACAAAAGATAGTTCACCGTCTGCAAAAAGGCATCGATCTCAACGGCGATTATGTTGAAAAATAGATAAAAGTGTAAGCTTTACAAAAATGTATAATTCAATGTAAATAAACATGTTTTTGATTGTGAAAAAACGTTGGGAACTTATTTTACGGACAACCCTCGTATTTTATATAAGATTTTATATTTTATATTTCATATCTTCTTAGATGAATAATTGTCTCTTTGAGTCAAGTTGAGAAATCACCTTACAATTGAAGCTTAACCATTGTTTTACGATTTCTTAAAACCATTGAATAAAATTGTTTAATCGTACGCTGCCTTTGCATCTACGAAAATTTACTTTTTATTGAGCTATAAGTACACTACTGCTAAACCCATTCAAAAACTTATATTTAAAAAAGAACTATAATAATAGTACTGTATTAAAAAAAGGGCAGCATAAATTGTAATTATTTACCTGCTTGTAAATAAAAGTTCGTTAAAATTAAATGTTGAATACTTCAATATCGTTCTTTTTTCTTACAGTCTATTCAAATAAATCGATTTAAAATTAAGAAATTTTAAAATAACATTAATTTCAATCAATTGCCGCCTCGGTGGCCAAGTTGATAGCGTACTGGGCTTTCACCCCGAGGACCCGGTTTCGATTCCCGGCCAGGGCTTGGCATTTTCATACGCTATAAAATCATCACATCGTCTGAATTAGCCCAAGTGTGCACAATAGTCGGACGTTAAACAAAAAAAAATAATCAATCAATTAACTTATAAAATAAACTCTAGACCTTTTAACATAATAAAATCACCAACTATGCAAATACACAGTTGTAAGTACACATTAAGTTTAATTTTATTTAAATAAATCAATTCTTTTAGTTGTACAAATCCAAATAACCTGTACTTTTTTTGAATCTAGAAGATATGATAAAAAAGTCTCATAAAAGTTCGTATCTACTTTTATATGTTTACAATAATTTTATTATTCTTTCCTCAAGAAATTATTCTTTCTTAACACAACAGTCTAAACATTAACAGTCCCAACTGTTATTGCTGAGAGACAAGGGTGAAAAAGATTTAGAGTCATGTGCTCTCGAATAAATTATAAAATTGGGAATTGGGGGAAATAAAATAAAAATTGGGCATACACTCTAGGGAATTTTCATTGTAAAGTGAGTTGTTGTAGATCCACCGTTGGGTCCATCGTAAACTATGGCCAGTAACCGTGAAATAAAATAGTTGAAAGATTGACAATTATTCCAAACTTTTTTTAAAAAATTTAACTTCTTTAAACTTAAAGTTTACGTGATTAAAAAAATATTTTTCCTCTATGGTAATCTGCGTTCAGATCTACATAAAAAATGTAATGTTCAGATCTACATACATACAAAATGTATTTCAATTTAAAATTTATACTTTTATGTAAGGAGATTTGAACGCTGATTGTTTTAATGATCCAGATTTTTCAAAAAAACTTAAATTCCTTCCCGAACAGCAGATTTAACAGAACACTCGATTGTTTGACAGTAGTAACGATAACTAACGAAGAACTAAAGTTTTAAGGAGTTACTTTAAAAAAACCAAAATTGGTGCCGCCAGAATTAAGTTTGAGCACAAACTATAAGTTCATCCTTCAGCAGTGCGTTGTAATTAAAGTATTTACTTTTGAAAAAAATCTGAGTTAGTTCCGCAAGCGTGAAGTTGGTGCAACAAACTTTAAATTCGTTCCTGAGGTGTGCTATGACAGAACAAACGACATTTTTAACTGGGCAAACGAGACTTAAAGCGGAACAAACCTTAAAACAATTCTGATAGTAAAATATTTAAATGGTGCCACTGACTTCACAGACACCATTTACAGACCAAATACATGGGAAATACAAATAACACCACATGCGGACGAAAATTAAACTTGAAAAACAAATATATTTGGATCTATAAAAAGTTCGTCACTTGTAGAACCTGTTTAAAAATAATGGTTATTTAAAGTTTTTTTATATGTGACTTTACCATTCTAAATAACGTTAATATTAATTTACTATTTTATATTTTCAAACTTAAAATTTGTGAGATTTTTAAATGATTGGCATTAATAAACGGATTTTCTGGGTAGAGAACTAAAACGTAAGCTACTACAAAAATAAATTTGATTCTTACGTATATACATATTTGTTCAGGTCATGTTAACGAATATTTTTGGAAATTTATTTTCAACCCGTTGCAAGTTAAAAATGCGATTATTATATTTGCCGTTTTACTTTTGATTAGAGGTGTAGAAAGACTCATCATTCGATTTTTCTCAACCTAGCAACAAAGTTTTAACTTTTTGGCAAGCCCAACACTGTAGAATCTTGTTTTATTTCCTAAGGGAGATCCTTTGGTCCAACACAGTTGAAATAAAGTTCAAAGAAAAACAAAGTTGACAAAACGCCGGCTGTCTTTTATTGCTTCTCGTTTAGCTTATTACTAAAACCGCAATTTAACTTTGTGACATTGTTGCGAACATTGTGCTCACATTTTCTACATAAATATTTGTCTTTACCTTTTACTTTTCGCTATTCGTATTATATAGTATATAGTATATAGAAAGTAGAGTAAATGTGAAAAACATCGATTTCAAGTATTAATTTTCTTTACGACTGATACTTCATATCTCCTGTATCCAAAAACGTGTGTGTGTGTGTGTGTGTGTGTGTGTGTGTGTGTGTGTGTGTGTGTGTGTGTGTGTGTTGTGTGAAATTAAATCTTAATATTTTATGTTTTTAAACAAATTATTTTACCCTGGAAACAAAGGACAAAAAATTGAAAATGTACATATATTTTAAAAACAATTAAATACATGTACATTTTTTCTAATTTTGGAGTAATATAAAAATGAATAAGACAATAAATAAATCGAAAATAAAATAAAGCTAATCGTTTTCGAATTCACCATTTATATATTTTATTATATAGGCTCTACCGTTGAAAAGTTTTTTTATATTAACATCTTACACCACTTACATGGACAAGATTATGTATTACTTCAATTAAGCAATGTATGGGTTTGTGTGTGTGTGTGTAAACAAATTACTATATATATATATATATATATATATATATATATATATATATATATATATATAAGGGTGACAAGATTGACATTAATAATTATAGAGGAATTCCCGATTGCTTACAAAATTCTCTCGAAGACACTTTTAAACAGACTGAAACTCCAAGCGAATCCACTAATTCGTGAATACCAAGCCGGGTTCAGAAAAGGCTGATCATGTGCTGAACATATCTGGAGCTTAAAGACGATCTTGCAAGTGAGGAATTGCAGAAATACAGTAATTGTGTTCATTGACTTATGAAAGGCTTATGATTCTATAAACTGTGAAACCTTTTTTAAGATCATGGAAGAGTTCGTGATCATCCATACACCACGAGTTCGGGAAGGGGGTGAAACCCGAAAAATCATTGAACAGACGCTTACAGAAACTGTGTCCAAAGTAAAATTTAAGGGTGAAGTATCAGAGCCCTTTGGCATCAAAACTGGGGTCTGACAGGGGAACGGACTATCTCCCGTGCTTTTCAATATAGTTCTAAAAAACATCATTAGAGAATGGAAACCTCATGTGAAAGGCATCCAGATTGGGATAAAGAAGGAGAACCGTATCAGAGTCAAGTGCCTTGCTTTCGCGGATGATATTGCGATTATCACTGATAACAGGAAAGTTACATGAAATAGCACAAAAAAATGGAGTACACATTTCTTACTAAAAAACCCACTACCTGGAAAGGTGGTCAGAGATTAATTCGCCATTGATTACACAATATGATAAACTCACGCAAGTCCTCCATTTTAAATATCTTGGGGAAAGTATACAGTCCTAGGGACTAAACCGAATTGCCAATGAACAGAGACATTTTAAGTTGCAGTAAGCTTACAAGTTAACTTGGGGACATTACAATAAGAAGTGTATCTCAATAGATGCAAAGTTAAGGCACAACAAAACGATGCTTCTTCCGCAAGCAATATACGCAGCCAAAACAATGGTGATGGGAGCTCATTCCAAGGTTCAGGATATAGAGAAGCAGGAACGGAAAATCCTTCGAAAGATTTACGGGGCAGTCAATAAAAATGGTATTTGAATGAAGAGACCCCAAAGCGAACTCTATTTGAGGATCAATCCAGTATCGGAAGAAATCAGAAAACTCCGAGCAATGTTTTACACACACATTTATAGAATGGAAGGCTCCAGGACGGCGATGAAAATTCTCAAGATTATAACAGAGAGTACGGAATGGATGAAAGAAGCCCACAGGGACTTACAACAAATCAACATAGGAAATCTTGAGGATCGTGCCGAATGTCGCAAGAAAATTAAGAAAATTAAATTTCAACATAAAACATCACAACAACATAGAAAGAAGTGGACATGATGCTGAGAGGAGGAAGTAACATTCCGATAGGATGAAGAGATTCTGGGAGGAAAAGAGGGCAAACACCGGAAGATTAAATCATGTATTTCAAATTCAATCGCTCTCCTAAAAGGAAATAATCGATTATAGACATATATATATATATATATATATATATATATATATATATACATTATAGCACACAAACAAATTCTCCCATAGACCCGATTTGTTAGAGAAATAATTCAATTTAATAAATCGAATGCAATGCAGGAAAAAATATGCAGAAAATTTATTACACATCGTGTAAATTCAATTGTTTCAAATTGAAAATAATAATAATTTTTTTGATTTAATTGTAGTTCAATGTTAATAAATGTATATAGTACGTGCATCGCTTAAAATTTAATTTATATTAAAAAATAATAATACATCATTTAAATTTGGAAATAATATTTTATTAGATCATTGAAATGACGAAATAATATTATTTAATTTGGTTATTGACTGCCCGCATATTGTAATTATAATTAATTATGTAAAATAATTAACGCCGATGTTAACAAACAATAGAATCACTTAAAACTCCACCTATCAGGCGAATCAACGAGAACTATGTTACTTAATTACTGGTAACTTTATAGTTCAACAGTTGGGCTGCCCTTTACTCCACTTTATTGTTTGAATGTCAATAATTTAATTCAAAATTGAGTAAATAAACTTTGAGACTCTATTAAACCAATTTTGAGAAGTTTGTCTGATTGACTGTTCACCGTAAACTTTAAAACAAAATCACAACGTGTCAGAAAGTTTGTTCAATGCACCACTTATTTACTTTGTGTTGTTTAAATGGACCCGTACGGTTATGAGGTAACGGAAAACTCTGTTACGTTTATAATTTCAAGCTGTATAATGAAATTTGGGTTTACTATTTTTTTTAATTATTTGTTTTCTTAGTAAATAGTCAACTATTCCAAAATTCTTGAATAAATAATACTAAGAATAAATAATAATTAATTAATAATAATTAAATAATAAGAAGAAGAATGTTATCAATAATGTACATTCTTAAACAATCAAAATTTCTCTCGTTCAGGAATCTTGATTTGTTAAGAAAGTTTATTATACACATATATATTGAAGGATCTATTTAAACTCTATGAAAAAACATAAATATTTTCTTTCAACGTGACAGGTGCTGTGTATTGCCGTACTAAATATTGAGTTATACACTTCTTACAAATTATGAGCACATTATAAGCTTCTTCTTCACTCACGCATGACATTTGATAAACTCCTTATGTTCTTCCGTAGTTTTTTAGTACTCCATTTAATTCATCGTCCTCCTATAGCTCGCTGCTTGCCTGTACGCCATAATAAAATTATATGTAACGTTTATTTTTAACCTTAAGAGTAAACCATGTTATTTATTTTCTCCCGTATAGGCTACTTCGTGTTATGCAAAATATTAACTGTTTAATAGTCCTTCGTAACGGTATTTTTCAGGGAATAAAGCTTACATAAAATCTGAAAGTTGACTGAAGCATTTTATTTCAATGTAAATTAAATAAAGTTTGTACGTTTGGGAGAGAAACTTTTGCGTTTAAAAAGCAACTTATTGTTAATTGTAGAATAAAGTAAAACTATGGCAAATAAATCTGATTGTTGAGACATAACCCTAAACAACCACCACTCCTAGTATGACGATATTGTAACCATGAATGAATGAAAGATTTTTTTAGGGTAACTGCGACCTTTGTAGATTTATAGTGTTTCCGTATATTTTCCTGAGACAGTCAGTTACAACGTCTTCTCCAGTCGTAGTTTCAACATAGAGTATAGGATTTGGAGAGGATTCAAGGTGGGTAATTCCCTCTCCCACTTCTTATTGCTGACTTACCATTTCCTAATTAAGAGCCGCCTTGGTGGCCTAGTTGGTAGCGTACTGGGCTTTCACCCCGAGGAACCGGGTTCGATTTCTGGCCAGGGCTTGGCATTTTCATAAACTATAAATCATCCCATCGTCTGCATTAGCCCAAGTGTGCACAATAGTCGGACGTTAAAAAAAAATCCTTATTAAGGTGCTTGCATATCTCTGCTGATTCACTTCCAATATTTTTTTTCTTGACCCTTATTCAGAGGTTTTGCTCTATTTATCTAACCGTTTTGTTGTTCGGTAAGATCTCGCTCATTTTAGTTTATATCTTTACTTGTTTATGGGAATACCTAGAAAAAGCTAAGGAAATGAGATCCGCCCATAAAGAACCCCGTATGTATTGGTAAGGCTATGGAACAAGGTGTATAGGTAAGGTTAGATCTCCATGGTTACCTTCGATACACCAATAAATCTGTGTCATACATTCTATCAGTACTGGTTGATTTACTTTAGAGTTAGTCAAGCTATGTAGAGTGTAAGCCTTGAGTAGATGAGTGAGAGTGGTATGTGTAAGAGGTACGGTGGAATACTAAGCCCATCAGTTCTTGTACTGTAACCATATGAATAATATTTTTGTAGGAAGAAGTCATACAGAGAAAGTGAAAATGCCCACTTTTAAAGTAAATAAAGTAATTTTTATGACCGCCATTTTTTATAGGTTTATGATAGTTTACGTTAGTCAAAATCCTGCTAACAATTATATTTAAAAAAAAATTTTTCAAACACACACACACACACACACACACACACACACACACACACACACACACACACACATATATATATATATATATATATATATATATATATATATATATATATATATATATATATATATATATATATATATATATATATATATATATATATATATATATATATATATATATATATATATATATATATATATATATATATAGAGAGAGAGAGAACAACCAATAAACACCCATAGACCTGTAAAACCACATAGATTATTTCAAATATTATGAATCTTATTAAAATACAATTTACTTTATACTAGCTTTTAGCAGACATGGGCCGGGCATATAATTTATTCCTATTTACATTTGCAGTCAACAAATTTGATTATATCATTGGTACTGTCAACAATAATCAATGCGAATGATTTTTTGGAATTTTTCATATACTTTCAGCCGCAAGACTGAACTTGAACTTAAATTACATCGGACGTATCACTGTTCATTTCTGCGATCCTAAAAATTATGAATTCGATACTAATATCGATCAGTGCTTATTGTCACTTTCTCCCCTTTAAGGGAGAGTACATAAACACCCTTACAGTATATAAATACTTAGGAAATAAACACTATTAATCATATTATGACAGAAATGAATTCAGCTATGAAATTGGTCAATTTATGCATTTTGCACATCATTTTAATGACGTTGTTAAGTGTCTTATCCTCAAAAAAAGTAATGTACCAAGTTTGGTTAATAACATGTTCAAATTTGTTGAACATTCACATACACACACACACACACACACACACACACACACACACACACACACACACACACACACACACACACACACACACACACACACACACACACACACACACACATACACACACATACACACACACACACATAAATATATATATATATATTCTTTATTCACATATAACAAGAGAATGACTCACGGTTCTGTTTCTCTTTTGCGTATATAACGCTTATAATTAACTATTATAAAATTTGTATTTTAAAACATTTTTTAACAACTTTGATATTTGTTTAATAATTTAATCATAAAAATTTAAATATTTCTTCTGTTTAATGATCTGTGTCTCATAGAGTTTGTAGCAATTCCACACTGGATGATTGAAGCAGTTGATTTTTACACCATATACAACAAAACCCGTATTGATAATGCCCGAAGCCATCTGCTATTACGTTTTTACTCAACAATCCTTGAGCACCACTTGAGAAACACAATGCCAATCCTTCTTCCTGTGAGACTTCTCAACCGGGAAGAGGGTCTTTTTGTTTAGGTATTTTCAAATCGACAGTACATTGAGAAGCCATCTTATTGAAAAGAGTCTTGGCAATATCAAAACCACAACAGAATTTTATTAAGTGTTTCGATATATAACTTTGACAATGTACACGATAAAATATTTTTTTTCATTATTATTGAGACTAAATATTTTGCCCGATTGAATTATTTTTTTAAAATCGATTTAAAAGAAAATTACCGTCAAATCAGTTTCTTTAAATAATCACAATCAGTAAACCACAACTTATTAACCTTTATTAGAATTCGATATTAAATTATTTTTATTTCGAATTTGAAAAACTGTTCTAGGTTATGAATCTGAAATAGTCTACATATTTAAGTATAATATAAAGACAAGATGTTTAAATGATTTTTTAAGGTTTTTTTTGCTGATATCAATATTAGAACCGAACTGCTAAGTTGTAGAAATAATAAAAACATCATTTTTGTTTCTGTACAATATTTGGGTGTCTTAAAAATAACTTAATTGAATTTAAGAAAGTTAGCATAATTATTAGTTAATTTATTGTTCCGTTTGAAAATAAAAGTTAATAAAAATATT
Organism: Callitettix versicolor; assembly: GCA_022606455.1. NCBI lineage: Eukaryota > Metazoa > Arthropoda > Insecta > Hemiptera > Cercopidae > Callitettix > Callitettix versicolor. The sequence goes on from CM040191.1 coordinate 44,543,617, forward strand.
ATTACCATATAAACTGAAATATAAATTGACCTCTCTCTCTCTCTCTCTCTCTCTCTCTCTCTCTCTCTCTCTCTCTCTCTCTTTCTTTCTTCCTTTCTTGTCAAGTGTATGTAATTAAGAGTGGAAGTAGTTTTAAGACCATTCTAGTACAAATAAACTTTAATTTAAACACAAAGGTTTGTTATGTTTACAGTTATGTAAACATAAGAAACCTTTGTGTTTAAATTGTATGTTATGTTATAAATAACCTATGTTATGTTTAAGGTTTAAAAGTTACAATATTTTGATATTTAAAATGCCAATATTTTACCTCAAGTACATAGTATAATAAAAATGAAGTAACAAATTAATAAATAATAATAAAAAATTAATTTATGTATTTCTGTAGTTTAACTTATATTTCTCTTTAGATTTTTATTGTAAACTGCATCAAACTTACTCACCTTTATCTTGTTTTTAATAATAATGCTTTAGCTTATTTAAGAACATCTACTCTGTAAGTGTAAGAAAGTAAGATGTAGTTTAAAGCGGATTTTTTTACGGTGTAATGGTACAGGGGAGTGGCGCCTAAACTACTGATTTATCAACAAAGATTTTCCACAGATAATACGTTTACAATTGGGATTCTGCTTTTGCCATTGTTTCGAATGAATATAAATAATAATAAATACAGATTTTTTTAATATTGAAATATTTATTTTCTTGAAGCCTAATTATTTAAAGGACTCTGATAATCTTTTTAGAGTAAAAAGAGAGAAGGTCTTAGTCCCACGTTAATTGAAGACACAACTGCAATACGTATTGCGAAGCAAAGATTCAAGTATGCAGGAGGCAGAGTCGCGATGCTATGAATAAAGTAAAAACTATACAAAATTAAACAAAATATTTGTTCAGGGAAAAAGTGGAAATACGAAATTACTAAAATAAACAGTTTTACATTGCAAATGTCAATAATAAGTTTGAAAATCAGAAGTTGTCAATGTGTCAATAATAAAATATTGCATTATTACCAGCAATGCGTAAGTTTAAGAGGATTACAAATTTAAAAATTCTGTTAAAATCAATCGATAAATTACACAAACTTAATGAGAATAAAAGGCTACAATTTTATAAGAATGACATGACATATTTTCAGAGTTGATAAGTAATATAAGTTGCAATATAATTATTTATTTTATTTAGAATTTTTATATTATAATCCAAATTAGGTCATTTAAGGAAGCGTAAGACTAAGAAAGCTTTTATCTTCATGAAAGCAAAATTTTATCAAGTAAAGTTATCATTTTTCTAAATATATATTTTAGTTCTGTAAATATTGTTGATAAAAAAAATATTTTTAAATATAACAGTGTAACGCAAAAATAATAAATTAAACAACTGAAATATTTTATGTTTAAATCAATTAAATATTCTTGAATTATTTTATACCTAATAATAAATTATTTATCTAAAAATATAAAATGAATCAATGTGACTGTTTTGCTTACATTAATATTTTGTACCGGTTAGAATAATAATGTAAACGAAAGGGGTAATGTAAATGATAGATAGGTGGTAATGGCAAAGGTGATAGGCAAGATAGGTGGCTGATGGCAATAATTCCAGTCTAGAACCTATGACCCTGAAGTGCACAAAGTTGGAGACGAAACAGACTGGTGATTAACACTCACCTAATCATTCACTTTGATATAATACTAAAAATGTCTTTTTACAGCTATGAAAATAAATCATTCACAAACAGTTATTTGACATTGTACACTTACACTGAGAATACTAAACTGTTTGTCTACTACAAATAACTCCATACTTTTTTTTAACTACAATATTTTGTAAAAATTTTGAAATTTTGTTTAAAAACGTATTTGCCACCAAGATAAAGTAAACATTGAACAAAAAACTAAATTATTTGTTTAAATTTTTTCTAAGATGTATTTTTGTGTTCAGTTGACTATTTATGAATAGCTTAAGTTAGATATATTAAGTCGAAAGTGTAATTATCAAAGGTATATCTTAAAATAGTATAACAGTTGACAAAAAAAAATCCAACATATGGCGCCTACAGTTTGACGCATATAAATGCAAAGAGAGTGTATTATAAGAGAAATACGTAAATTACAGATGTTCTAGTATAGAATAAATCTATTTTACGACATCTGCTTAAATTTATCACAGTTAGGAGAATAAAATAACAGGAAGGAATAGCTTGCAGTAGAGAGAGGTGTATTCATGTATTCATGTAGACACTTTATTTAGGACCAATAATTTATTGTTTGCAATTTGCATCCCTTTCTGCTAGTCTGGGCAAACTGTTTCTGATAAATGTATAATTTCATAAATAAATAGAAGTTTAAATGTTAGTTACAATTATAATTATTTCTTGTAATATTTAAAAACGTGTGTCATGATCTGTTAACGTAATATTGTCGTAAATAATTAATTGTATTACTTTAACCTATTCACAGAAACAACTTCTTATTATACATAAACAATTATTTAAAAATTAATGATATGTAATCGTTCTTAAAATCCCGTAATTGTATTGTTGCCAATTATGTTTTGTATCCTTAGATAATCCTAATTCCTAATTACTTTTCTGATCAAAGGAATTAAAACCACATTGTGGGTTGAACTTTGGTGAGGAAGATATTGTCTATATATTTGAAATACCTACAATGTGGTTTAAGAAATAAATAAATAAAAATAAATACAGGGACTATACATTGTACATCAATCCTGACTACTGGAATATATTTAAAGAAACCGTATTATAATATCTGTAAAATCGGTTTATATATATATATATATATATATATATATATATATATATATATATATATAAATGATTTACATTATTATTTATATAATGCCATTTATATGTATTAGCCAAAAACACATTAGCCAAAAATAAAATGTGTAGGTAAAATAATTATTTCATTGCTTACATTTGATTATAATAGCACAAGATTGTGTGAGATATCCTTTTAGTATGATAGAGGAATATTAAAAATATAATTTTTCATAACGTAGAGTAAAAGTTATTTGTCATGTGTCAGCTGTTCGCATAATTAAGGTAAATTGTACCAAAATCGATACATGGTTTGACAGTTTCTTTTTGCATTTTTACAATTGTAAACTTACTTGTTCGACCTCTATTTGCTTTTGTATTTTCGAAGAGTAAAACAGTATGTAATCGTAAAATGTATATATTGATAGTACATTCATTCTCAGGACTTCTAACTCTAAGGCAAATTGAATATAGATCTAACAAAATATATCTCTTGAAAATATTAAATTAATTGACTGACTGTTAAAATTTAGATATATCTTGAGTAGAAATCAAAAATTTTAACTTTCAAATTACTTTTGTGTATAGATAAATATTGAAAAAGCACAGAAAATCTTTTCATTTTACGTTTTAACTTTTTTATACTTAAAACGTGAGATAGGTTAAATGAAGAGGATACTAGAGAGCTCTTCCTGCTGGCCGTTTCAAGGTTCAAACACAGTACTTGCCTTCCACTAATATAAGTTAAATATTTTGTTTTATTTGTTTTTTCCTAATGTAATCTGAACGACAATTGAAATGATGAATAAGTAAAAAATTTGTATTTCATAGTTTTTCATCTTAAACTAAGAAATTAGTTTAAAATAAAAAAATTATTTTTCGATCAGCTGTAACTCGGCTAAATGTAGAACAAAAAATCAGGTGTAACAAAAATGCAAACAGCTGATGAGATGAAAGACAACACTAGAAGTATAGATATAAGTAAAGAATATGAACGTATGTAGCTTTTTAAAAGTTTTTTGAATGATATATCATATCTACTTGAGTAAAGAGTGTTTTAAGCACATAGGTCAAGACATAATTATTAGTTATCGAGATATATCAAACCTTGTAAACAACAATGATAACTTTTAACAAGTACACTTGTGTTTACTTCTCATTACAGTTTCGATAGAATTCTTGAGTGAAATCTTATTCGATATGGCGTGACATAAGAAATGTCTTATACGTCATATATCTTTACTTGTCTTTTGGTTCTCGAGTTACTAGAACCTACTTATAAAGTAATTTTAATTTTATTTTATAGAGAAGTATATAATAAGTATATTATTATAAAATGAATATTATAAAATAAACAATATTTCTCAGAATAAACAATAATTATAACATGGTAAACATAAATTTATGTTTTATTTTTAAGCCTGTTGTTATTGTTGTTATTATTATTATTATTATTATTATTATTATTATTATTATTTTTATTATTATTATCTCTTTATTTGTTTCACCCAACTTTGAGTTACACTAAATCAATCACTTTTTAATGTTCTGTGCCCAGTATTGCTTCATTCGTTGTGATCTTGCTTTTCTTTCTTCGTCAGAGATTTGGATCGTTCGTTTGGATTTGACTTTGCCTTGGAACCGTGCTTCTTGTCCTTGGTTATTGTTTTGGCTGTTCTGTCCATAAGCATAGTGTCAGTGATCTGCAGTTCTGTTATGTCTTTCTCCGTTTCTCTAATCCAAAGTGGTTTGGCTCTTCTACTGCGAAAGTAGTCAAATATTTTTTGGTTAGTCTATTTTTGTACATTCGGAGGATGTGCCCATAAAAATAAATTTACCTTTGTCTTATTGTGTCTGATAGTGTTTCAGTTTTTTGGTAAAGCGTTTCATTACTGATGTGGAGTAATTGGTCGTTACGGAATTTGGGGCCTAAGATTTTTCGTAATATCTTTCTTTTTTTTATCTCCAGCCTTTCAAGTGGGCCCTGCGTTGTGAGAGATAATGTTTCAGCTGCATATAAGGCTTCTGGTTTAATTACCATTTGATAATGCCTTATCTTTGTATTCTAGGAGAGGGACTTCTTGTTGTATGTGTCTTTGGTAAGTTGGAAGGCTAATTCAACCTTATTTCTCCTAGATTCCATAGCTTTTTCTCTAGGGCGTTCCAGCTGATCCATTCCCCAAGATATTTGAATTCTTTGACTACCTCAATGTATTGTTCTCCCACTTGAAGCTTTTTTGGTGGTTTTTGTATGTTTGTCAATATTTTAGTCTTTTCAAATGAAACTTTGAGACCCATTTGTAACGCTTGCTTCTGGAGTTCAAGAGTCTGTTCCTTAGCTTCTTCCAATGTCTCAGCCATGTTATCTGCAAAAGTCAAACAATTTACCTTAAATTATTATTATTATTATTATTATTATTATTATTATTATTATTATTATTATTATTATTATTATTATTATTATTATTATTATTATTATTATTATTATTATTATTATTATTATTATTATTATTATTATTATTATTATTATTATTATTATTATTATTATTATTATTATTATGGTTGTTGTTGTTGTTGTTGTTGTTGTTGTTGTTGTTATCATACATCATCATCATCATCGCTATATTTTCTTTTGCTTAACACCCTTACTTTATGCCCTTTAGAGTAATAAGGACGAGAGATCAGCCTTATCGTCAAGGTAGATAACCTTGTAATGCGCACTTCAGAGATGCAGAAGACCGGTGCTTTAGTTTCATCGACCACAGAGCCTTTTAATTTATTTTGATATTTCATGCATTGAATTAAAATATAAATGGGACCGTGTTGATAAATATGCAGATACCTGGATTTAAATTTCAGAAATGGATTTTCGAGAGAGAAGTCTGTAAAATATTCGCAATATTTTTATAAATATTACGGTTTCATTATTATAATCGATTTTAAATAAGTTACTTTCTGCACATCATCATTAATCATATATTTATCTTCAAAAGTGTACTTTTAAATAAAATATTAAATATAGTTGTAAAATATTTCGCTTAATTAATTTCATCTTTTACTTAATTATAGGTTTTATTGAACGATTACATGTTTTAAATTTATTTACCTGAAATTAAATGCAGTAATTTTAATTAATTAAGAACAATTATTTTTTTAATAATATCCATATTTAAGATTGGACATGAGTTGACAAAATTATTTAAAACAATTACTTTGTAAGAGTTACATTTTATTGAAAAGATTAGGTTTTATTAGACATGACCGCATATATATGAGAGGAAGTAATATATCTCTTGCAGCTGCAATAAAGTACTTGAAAATAACTAGACGGATTTGAGGTGCCAAGTAACGCCTGTTCCGTGTATTCGCACAAAAAGTTTATACAAAAATTTGCTTAAAATTTACATTATATTTCAATGAGAAACTAACGGGCATGTGACGTCTTGACTTTCATTTTATTTACTGAACAAATACGTTTATGTGTATAAATAAATAAATATGTAATAAAACAAGCAAGGTTTAAGATTAATACAATGTTTTAATTTATTTTTTAATAAAGCTATATTATTAGTATTTACTTTTTGTATTATAAATCGAACAATATAAAGATTTAATTTTTTTCACGTTGATTTTCTTTTTGGATTATGTAAAAACACGTGTTCTTTGTGTAAATCCATTTTGTACTGATTACATGAATCATCGTTAAAACCGATTAAAAAAATCGGTTTTTAATGATCAAGTTATAGGAATGAAAAAAATATGATTTTGAAAATCTGTTCAGATAAGGCGAGAAAAAACGATTTGAAAGTGGTATTTTTTTTTATATTTTCTCCTTCTTCAATGCGTCTACAGCCTAAAGTACTGTACCGACTGTGATCAAAGATGACTTATCACGTCAATTTATTAAAATCTGTTAAAACGTTATCAGCTTCAGTAGCAGAATGTATGTTTTGCATACAAACTCAAAAAAGTACATTTACAATTTTAAAATTGCAACAGAAAGAAAAATTTTAAACTTTAAAGTGTACGCGTTTACAGAATAAACCACTTTTATAGTTTTGATCAATGATCACTCATCTTGTTTGTCATGGTTATAATACTTGTTTTTTTGTATAATGTAAAAAACTAGTTATTATAGAATGGCAAAGAAAAAGTCAAATAAATATAATGATTAATTTTAACAAATAATTAAAATTCGAAACATTGACGCTCCTACAGCCTAAACTGCTGAACTAACTTTCATCAATGATCACGTATTTTATTTGCCATGGTTACACTATTTACCTCTTGTATGAAAATTCTAAAAACAAGTAAGTTTACAATTGTAAAAATGCAAAAAAACTGTCAAAACATGTATAGATTTTGGTACAATTTACCTTAATTAAGCGAACAGCTGACACATGACAAATAACTTTTACTCTACAGTATAAAAATTATATTTTAAAAATTGCTCTATCATACTAAAAGGATATCTCACACAATCTTGTGCTATTATAATAAAAAAATGTAAGCACTGAAATAATTATTTTACCTACACATTTTATTTTTGGCTAATACATACAAATGGTCAATATATAAATAATAATGTAAATCATTTGTATATATATATATATATATATATATATATATATATATATATATATGGAAATAATTATATTACATTTTTGTATTTTCCCTGTATTACTTTACGTGATTTGTTAGTCTAGTGTGAACTTAACACTACTTAAGTATATCTTTTCTATGTGAATTTTTTAACCTGTTAGTTTGATACAAATAATTATTAAATTAAATACTTTAAACCAATAATGACTAAAATATTTAAACAAATGACTTAACCAGTTTTACACCTATTACAATATTACGGTTTCTTTAAATATATTCTAGTGGTCAGGATCGATGCACAATGTATAGTCCCTGAAGTAATTATGATAACAGCTCTAATATCTGATTCTAAAATTCTTTGAAAAAAGACAAGTTGCCTAACTAAAGCAATGTATGATTTATTTAGGATAGCAATAATTAGTTTTATTAGGAATTTATTTACATTAATTGTTTTAAAGATCAATTGTCAGCCTCTTCTAAAGAGCTGAAGTGTTGAAGCAGATTAATGACGTCACAAAGTTGGACTAGATAAGGCTCGATAAGCCACGTAAGCCAAGCGATTTGTAAACGGTAACTCACGTTGTACACAATCTTTCCAATCCCAACTATTTATTTTTTGCTTTGAAATCTCTTACAGAGGTATGTTGTAGGTGACTTAGAAAATTTTAATTTTAAGAAATTTATAAAAATTATAGATTAGAAATATATCAAACTTTTTTTGTATTTAAATACTTGTATGATCAATATTCCAATAGGTAAACTTATTTTCTGAAAGTCTGTTCTTTGATCAAACCCATCAATTAATATATGATCAAAATACTTTAAAATTCTCACTAACTGTATCGAAATATTAGGCTAAAATTAATACAGTTTGAATTTACTAAACGCAGTCATTTGAGAACAAAAACGTTTTTGATCTACTTTCACGACTTCTTTCAGACATATAAAATTTTTAAGATCCAGATTCAGTTCTTGGTTGTAAGATTTAAATAATAATTCTGTGTTAATGTTTAAATAATTACAATAATATTAATTACTAGGTTATTGATAGAACAATTATTATAATTATAATTATAATGGTAAATCAAAATCATTATTATTATTATTATTTAATATTTATAATAATTATAGGTTCCAATTTGTATAATATGCAATAATGTTTTATATCTTCAAATATTGAATCCTGACCACGGTAAAATTTATAAAAGGAGCTGGTCGGTGAAAGCTTCCTTCAGTTCTGTTTTAGACTTGGAGCGAGAACAACCTCGAAGACGCCAGATACGAATTTGGCGAAAAGTCGGAACAATGTTTCTCCTAGGAGCAATTGTATCGAACTGTTGAATTGGTTCATATGATTGTTTGTGTGTGTGTGTGTGTGTGTGTGTGTGTGTGTGTGTGTGTGTGTGTGTGTGTTTGAGCACGTTTACGTTTTTAACTATGGATTTTTGTTATTGCTTAAAACCTTATCTTAACCAGCAAAATCACATTAACAATTGAAAAAGCCGCCATTGTCGCTGTATGTTGCAAATATACCTGTTCGATCTTTATTGTACCTACTTTCTATAGTGTAAGTTTACCATAACCCAATATCAAGTTGATATCTAAGCCCTAAGCTTACACCCTATCCCGACGCAATATCCTTACTTCCGGTAGCAGATAGCTTTTAGACATTACCTCCATTTCCGTTTTCCACTTAACCTCCCACTCTAAACCTAGGAGTGGGCCACAAAGCTACTAGGCACGATGAACCTAATATAGAACGCTTATATTCCTTGTTTAGCCTGAGCTCGTTTTCGTCTGTTGTGTCTTTTATTTTATACAAAACAAATAAAATAAATGTTTTAAATAAATTATTGATATAATTTAATAAATAATATATAATTTAATGAATACTTTTGTTCGATTTTTAAATAATAGTTAAATATTAAAATTTAATTATATTAAACATCTCTATAAATTTCTCTATTTCTATAAATGCATTATTAACATTGTTTAATTTAAAGTGAAATTATAAAGTGTTTTTGGCTGAAAAATTATATTAATGTATTTTGTATTTTATAAACACGATTTCAATTTTTTTTTATCATACACTAATTTTACTCTTATATTACACTTTTTGTATATAAAGATGATTTAAATTTTTGAGTATCTTACACTTATTTTGAATTCTGATTTCACTATTAGAATTATCAATTCAATTTTCATAATGTTGCATTTTAAACTACTAATTAAAGTTATTTTGATATACGAAACTGAACCATTAACTTGTCAAATACATTTTCATAATTTCAATCAAATTAAATTAGTTAAACAATTTAATTGTTAATTTGTACACATTTTGACGCTGTTTTCGTTACGTTTGAAGTTAGATTTTCAAAATAGTGTAAAATAAACATTTTAAATGTTTTTTGTCAATATGAAACAGATTTTGCTACGTATCAAACTTTTCACACACACACACAAAATTGAAAATCTTACACTTATTCAAGGTTTAGGGTCTGGGTCTTACCAGTGCGCGCGCGCGCACACACACACACACACACACACACACAAATTGGTGTACGCAATAGAATAATGCAGTTTTTTTAGAAAAGACACTTTAAGCTACTAACTCATAAATTACAAATGACTAATATTAATTATTATATTGTTTTTATCATTTATTCAGATATTTACATTATTTGTGTATATAAAAAGGAATACAAAACGTTTCGTGTGTATTGATCAGTTCCGGTTACCAAGTGCCAAACTTAAAACCAAAACATGCAAACAGAACGTAGCGTAGATGATAAGGCCTATTAATTAATATAAGGTATGAGTTTTTGTTTTCTTGGTGATTTGTAGTTTCCTGATCACCTGTAAGTCTTAATCATATTTCGTGATTTATGGTTTTCTGGTGTTATGTAAATCTTAGATTTTTTTTCTTTTTTGACCACTTATCCACCATCAGTGTTTGTGTTTTGTCTTTAAGTATTTTAACATAGGCCTTGGCATCTAGCTATGTTCTAGATGCATGTTTAGATTTTCCATTAGGCACTTGAGTACTAGAGTTGATCTATAATCTCTAAACGTCGTTTTTACTTTTATAGGCATTAATGATTTCAAATAAAGGTTAATAATTCATCTATAAGAAACCATTTTAAAAACGTAACTAATTATTTTTTGTACGTTAACTATTTGTTTCGTGATCCGTGTGATTATTAATTATTTATTAAAGTCACACAGTATGTTTGTGCAATGGTTTTTCAAGGGAAGAATTAATGAGTAATTACTTACAGGTAGCAAAATTAAACGATCAAATTCACGGAATAAACTTATTCACTAATTAGCCCCTTGTTTGTTCTGGTGATGGAACAAAAACTTTTAAAAGAGTCTCAAACTTCAATCAATAAACTCCATTACTGCATCTGGACAAACTCATTAATATTCATGTTGAGTTGGCAAGTTCAGTTTGGACCCGAAGGCAATCTGAAACTTGTGCAACTCGGAGAATACTCGACTCTGTATATTTCAGAAACACCTTATTGCAAATATAACGCATTTCTTTTGTTCGTAAAATTATAGGATTAAAAATTGGTTTATATGAGAGAGAGAGAGAGAGAGAGAGAGAGAGAGAGAGAGAGAGAGAGAGTGGGATAGAGAGAAAATTTCTAATGATTTATGATGGTAGCAGTATTATCACAATATTTATTTTAACATATATGTACTTTAATCCGTTAAGTTTAAAAGTATTTACTTTAGTCTTAGAATCATTTCAAATATTTTTTTTTGTTATTTTACTTTGTACAAATGTTGAATAAAACACAGTGTTAATTACTCAGTACACAAAACATAAGACAAATAAAATTATTTTTATGTTTAAGCATAAACATGAAAGTAATTTATTTTCTAAAAAATTAAGAAAATGAAGTAATTAATTATTATAAAAATACGTATAATTATTTTGAATTTCTGTTTGAAAATGGAACGAATTAATTTTAAAGTGATTATGTTTTCTTGAATGAAAAACGTTTTAGTCTACTTTGCACAAATTTGTTTAACAGACTTGAAAGGATTTTGATTTAAATAACTTTAATTTTTTCAATTTAAATAATGAAAAGAAAAATATATACCTATAACAAAATTGTTTCTTTAAATTTTAAGTATTTGTTATGAAAGTCGTACGTGAATTACAAGTATAGTTTTACTGTACTTACATACTCGAGTCAAGTACCTTTAGGTTTGTCCATCCGTTAAACCGACTACATTAAAATTATTAGCCTAGTTTCATATTTCAGTAAATTTATGTACACAACTTTCTATGTATAACTAATAAATCACTTATAACTATTAAGTAAATAATAAAATAAAACTGAGTTATAAAAGTAGAGATATATAAAAACTTAAAATTGAATAAACAAAATTAGTAAACACAATTTGATTCTAAGCAAAGTAAGATTTGAATACGGTTCAATGAAATTGTATATTTTTTTAAAGCAGTGTAAAAACTTATTAGGGAGAATGGTTTTAGTTTAACAAATACTGCGGTAATTGAAATTATGTTAAACAAGGAGTTTAAACCCTTTAATATCAGAGAAAATAACGTTTATATTTTCTAATTATCGTTTCTAGTAAAAACAAAACTTAATTACATTCTACGAATCATAAAAAGAATAAAAATTTACGTAATTAACGCTAAGTACATACACACTTTATACATTATTATTTAAGTAATACAGTTTTAGATGTAACAGAATATATAAGGCGTTTCCTTTAATGTGCCACCATTGGTAGGTTGAAAATTTAAGGATATTAAGATAGTTAAAGAAAACTTCAAATGGGCAATGTTACCTATTTTCCTCTATAATGAAATGTTGCTTTTAATTTGCTTAGATACCAATATGACGATCAACTATTGAAATAGAAAATTGAAATTACTGTTTTCTAATCAAAAATAAAGTTTTAAACTGTTTTATTCCTTAGTGTTTTCCAATTATATCTTTCATTTACGTGATAGGAGCGTTCAAATTAGGAAAACGTGCCACTTACAATGTTTCTAGTGCACTATGTTTTTCCGCTTATTCAAATTTGGTTTATGATTGATGGATTTGAACAAGCTAAATAAGTAACGTGGTATTTAGTTAATAAGTTATTAGTTTAAAGCATTTATTGAACGTGTCACAGTTTTTAGACGCTTATACAGTTATATTTACAATATTTCTAGTGCACTGTGTTTTTTCCGATTGTTCAAATTTGATTTATGATTGATAGATAATAATAAGTGATGTGGTATTTAGTTAATAAGTTATTAGTTTAAAACATTTATTGAACGTGTCACAGTTTTTAGACGCTTATAAGTTTTACTTACAATATTTTTGAAAAAACTCTAATAATTAAAATCAGTTATCAAACGAGTACAGTTAAATTACCAGTGAATGTTTTTATTCTACAATATTTTTACTTTAATACAAAAATAAAATAAATTTGAATCCATATCTCTGAACATCAACTAAAATACACAAAATTAAAAAAAGCGAATAATGTTAGTCCACGTGTTTTAAAAGGCAACTCTTCCGTTTAACTTTTAATTCAAAAAGAAACTAATGAACAAAATAGAACTTTTAGAAGAATAGAACTTTAAGAAGAAACAGTATAAATGTTGCAATTCGTGTAAGGAATTTCAACAATGGCCCGGTCGATTAAAGAAATACAAATACACCGCTTTTTACAGAAGAAAAAGCAGGTAAGGTTTAAAGTTTTCTTTAAGTCTTATGGTTTCAAAAAATTAAAGGAACTTTGGAAACAAGATTTAATAATAATACACTGTTTCTTAAAATTTAAAATTGTATTTTTTAAATATGTATATTCCTAACATAAATTGTATTTATTTTCCTAAACATTATATATAAATGCTCAAAATTTGATTAGGGTAAATATAATATTCATTAAATGAGGCGTACGAATGGGTGTGAGATTAAGAGAAAACATAGAAACAAAAAATAATGTTTTACAAAAATATTTTAATGTAAATTGTGATTTATTGGTGTAATTTTATCTACATAATTAGCCATTTTATTAAAGATAGATCCAAATGAAAACCTAGTTACACTTAGTCTTCAAAAATACAGTAAAAAGTATTATGTTCATTAAAAAGAGATTGAACATTTAGTTAGCGAAGGTTAACTTGAATGTCTCTTAATGATTGCAAAAGTTAAAATATACAAAGAGCAGTTTGATACATAAATATTTATATTGATGAATTTAAATATTAAGTTCAAAAGCGTGAGAGGTTTAATTCATATTTTGTTAACCTTTCATTAGAAATTGAATTAAACTTTTATGAAAATATGAAATGTAAATTTAGAATATTTGGTAGTTATTTTTTTAAAAAAATCATGTTTGCAACTTATACGAGCCTTTACTGCACTTTAAATTTCCCTACATTCCCTAAAACCTTTTCAACTGTATTATCCTCAAGCCAATGTTTAATCCTTTTACACGTTCTTTTTCTGAATGAATGTATGTTAATAACTGTCAAACTTTTTCTTTCTTTGAAAGGTTTGAAAGGTTGAAATGTTTCGTTTTATTACAATAACGACGATCTTATGTTGCTGAAACTGTAATTAATATTTATTAATCTTGCGTTTTACCAAGTACAAATTTACTACGTTAAAATAATCAATAACATAAAACAAAATTAAAGAAAATATACAAATTATTTTAAGCAATAATTTTGTATGTTTTCCAATAACTTAAACTATTAATTTATTTTAACTACTTATATTTTCATAAACCTTACTTAAACTTAATAAACAGCAACAGCTGGCTGTAATAAAGTTTTACTGCAAGCTTCAATGAGTAATAAAAGTGGACTAAAGAAGATATTTTTAGTAGGTAATAAATTACGTAAAACAATAGACAAAGTCCAGCGAATTGAATTTAGTGCCAGGAAATTCACTAAACCCTTTTCCTTCTCACGCTTTATGCCCACAAATAGAATTGCTTCAATTTAACGACTACGATTATCAATGTATATTTTAACTATAACAATATAATATTATTGCACAAAATATTTACGAAATATTAATTACAGAACAGATTAGATAAATAAATTTTAAATTCTTCGACCAGGAAACACAAGATTGTTTTGTGCAAAAATATAACTTTCTGTAAGAATATTATTTTAGAATATTTTTGCATACATGTATTCTGTATAGCAATGAATGCAATACTGTAAGTTATTATATTTATTTAAATAAGTCATAATTTTTATTAAATAAATAAATAAAAAATTTGGATAGTCAGAAAATCTAAAGCATTTTCTTTGCGAGTAACAATAAAAATGAACCATTATGATCGAAAAACTACAAAAAAACACGGTCGGTTTAGAAACCTGTTTTCAGTAAATCAGCACCGACAATGTCTTCCAGAACATGTTTTCAGTTTTTATTTTTTGAAATGTTTTTATTTTATTACAATTGAAACTGAACTTAGTCCATCTATCAATGTATCTATGTAATGAAAGCGTTAGTTGGTTGCACATCCTATGACACACTCTAAAATTCAAAAATCACTTGATCTTGTGACAGTTGTATCAATCTCGACTTAGTACAAATCAAACGGTTTTATCCTGTCCAACCGCCGAACTTGAACCGAATTGTCGAGAACTTTTAGCATCTCGATGTTATGGTGCTTATGCAGTATTTCTTCATTCTTCCTAGCAAATCGCCGAACCTCTTCATGAACTGTAGCAATTTGTAAATCCTTATGAAGATTATCATTGCGTATGTACCATGGGGCATTAACAATGCACCACAGTACTTTATTTTGAAACGTTTGAATAATTTTAATATTACTTCTTTTCGAGTAGACCCAAAGCTGCACACCATATGCCAGATGGGTTTTAGGACTTGTTTATAAAGTAATAGTTTAGTGTACACTGACAACTCAGAATGTCGTCCAAGAAGTCAATGCATTTTCCTTAATTTCACGTTCAGTTCATTACTTTTTTTTGACAAGTACCTTCCAGAGCAGTCTTGCTTCCAGTGTCATGCCCAAGTATTTTGCATTATTATCTTGTGGGATCACTTGTTGATTGATAATGACAGGAAGATAATTGAATTTTCTGTTAGTAAAAGTAACATGAACAGATTTTGTCTCATTCAGCTTTATTCGCTATTTTTTAGTCCAGTCACAAATTCCATTGACAGCTATCTGCAGCCTTCGAGAAGACTCATCAATGCTATTTCCTTCTGAGATAACAGCAGTATCATCCGCGAATGTAGTAACGATGGCCTCATTACAGACTGGAATATCACTTGTATAAAGCAAATATAAGAAGGGCCCCAACACACTTCCTTGTGGAACTCCAGCAGATATCCACTTCAAAACATAGTAACTATCTTCATACTTGATTCGAAAGTACCTTCTTGAAATATAAGACTTTAGTAATTGACTATGTTGATTTGCAAGTATTTTTCCATTTTGTATTCCAATCCTCGATGCCACAACTTATCGAAAGCTTAGAAAACATCCAAAAACACAGGATAACTAGTTCGTTTTCTTCAAGTGCAAAACGTTTTCAGTTGTCGATAAGAACTATTTGTACTTGTTAACAACTTCGAGCTGGAACTTTGGTGAGATTTGATTCAAACTTTGGACACTATGCCAATAACTTTGTCTTTTGACATAATAAGGTTAGTTAAAAACTTTATTTAAAAATGGCGGTCTAAAAAAATAAACTTAAGAAATTTTACTTTATGATCTTTAAGGTTTTTTTGAAGATATTATTTCATCATAGTAATTAGAGTTACAATTTGCCTAGATTCGTATTTTAAAGTTTTGAATTTATTGAAACTTGGAAACCGACCAAAGTCATTTAAATAACTCCTATGATACACGTAAAATTTTTAACGTTTTTCTAAAATAACAACAGAGATAATTTTAGAGCATGCGTATTTTAAACCTACTCATATTTTTTTAATAAATTCTGTTTCAAGTAAAGTAAAATTTCCCTTTACCCTGCATTTTTTTAAATTCTAAAATTTATATGACAACAGTAAATTTAATTTTAGCATTTTCAATATATTTAATTTGTTTAACGTCCATACTTATGCCCCTTAGGCTAATGAAGACGACTGATCAGCGTTAACGGTAAGAGTGAAGCAACGGAAGTAACTGCGGCTCGACTTAGTAACTTAGTTACATCGACCAACGAGCCCCGCATTTTCAGTATAATTAAAAGTTTGAAGTGTAAATTGCGAATGATTGAAACTTGGCACAAAAATGTTTTTTTGTGAAATAGGTTAGACAAGTTTGATTTAGTAAATTCGTTCAACTTTAATAAAATTATTACAAATATTTACAAAAACTAAAAATTTTAAAAGTCTTAAAAAATCTGATTTTGTCATCATAATGAACTTTAAAAAACAATCAACATCAAAGTTATAAGTTTTATTTTTAAATCCTAAACATACTAACATAAACCTTAAAAGGGTCGTGGTTTATTTCTAAAGTAATTTCAAAGTTAAAAATGCCAATACAAGCAGATTTTCATATTCATTGTGATGCTCAAATGAAATTTTCATAAAGTTTACGATAAATTATTGGTTTTTAGAATTTGCTTTAATCACGCCAGCAAGACATTCACACTTTGATTTTACCATCATAATTAGTACGAAAAGTTGCTTATATGAGCATTTTAAACTTTGAAATTACATAAAAAATAAACCAATACCATTTTCATATTTATATTAGCATGCGTAGGGTTGAAAAATAAAATTTGAAAATTTGAAATATTATTTTTTCTAACGCTGATTGACAAATTCAGATCTTAAAAAGAAGTTTAAGTTAAAATATTTTTTAAAGATCTATGATATACGAACATTTTCCTGATCGGTTTTCTGAATTTGTTATAGTTTGGTTAATGTTTTAAATATTTTAGTATATTTTTGTAGCATTATTGTAACATTATTATCATGATACAGCATGATGACATTCATAAAATTGTACGGTACATTCACTACCTGGTGATGACGGTAAAAATCATATTGAGAACAATACAAAGTTGTTTAACCTAGTCAATTGCGTAAACCATTTAAAGTTACAGCACATTATCGAATGGTAATAACAATTTGTAATTGCTATTAGATATCGAATCATAATCAGGTATTGTGTAAAATACGTTTCCATAGAAACAGTTAATAATTCTATCATGGATACTCATAAAATTTTAGTGAAAGCTATTGAAATTGTTATGTAAAAACCAAATTATCACTATAAGTAAATAAAAATGAGGAGTCAGTTTTTTCGTAAACCGTCAGATTTCTCTGATTCCATTTGTTCATTGTCAATATTCAAATATCAATATGAAATAATAATGGTTGTTATTATATTTTTCCTTGGAACAGCGTTAGGAATTTTCGTAGAAAGAAAAGGCTGGTGTGAGCGATTTGGATTTCAAAGTACCACTTCTTCTTCTTCCCTTAATAAAAGACGAACGCCTCAATCTATTTTTATTGTATTGCCGAAAGACCACAAGGAATAAATTAGTACATTTAGACATGGAACTTTAATTAGTGTGCTTTCATCAAACAGTTTAATTGTGGATCAACTTTCTTATGTGTGTTTTGATTATTTTAATTATAAAATAATATAAAATTATGTTTTTTGTTTCGAAAAATGTAAAATATTTTCTATTTCGGTACAACTGTGCATTTGTTTGGGAACCAAAACAAATTAGAAATTTGTCTCTACGTAACCTTTATATGAGACATTTATTTTCAATTTTATTTTGTGTATCTTTTACAGCTAACATTAACCTGTAGTTTAAAAGTAATCCAGAAATCATTTCAAAAGATTAAAATCACGATTGTAAATATTTTATTTTATTAAAACATTTCTCTAATAATATTTTGTATTTAAAATATAAAAATTACAGATTTATAATAATTATACGTTGCTGTTAATCTGCATATTCTTTTTTGAACCCTTCTGGAGTACAATGCTTCCATTTTTTTAATCTGTCGACGTACTTTTAATGTTATACTTAAGTAATTCTACTTATTGTTTACTTCTCATTATACTCCGTCTTCTTTATTCTAATTAGTCTGCGTCTAAAATTTGGCTATTTAATTGTCTACAAGAAATTCAATATTCATTCCATTTTCAGATATAGCGGTGTAATTTTAAAAATTGAAATTGCAGTTTTAAAGAGCAAATAAACAAGCAGAATTACAATAACAAATTTTAAAATAATAGCGGCTCACACTAACGGTTTGAAAGCAAAATTTCTTCAATCTTTAACAATATCAAAAAACGAACACGTTTTTGAATTGTGTGTTATAATTATTTTTAGTTGTTCATCGCAATAATTATAAATTAAAATTATAAATTTACAGAACATTAAAATTACAAAAATTAAGCAACACTGTTGAAAGAATGTTTGGAACATTTATTTTGAAACAGTTAAAGGAATTTGAATGGTAATAAAACGTTATTCCCAAAATCGATTTTGTGCTACGTTTCAGTCAAATCAGATCAAATCACGAATATCACGAATCGCGCGTGTGCGAGCGCAGACACACACACACACACACAAGGCTATATATATATATATATATATATATATATATATATATCCATACAAGGCTAGTTTATATATATATATATATAAACTACCCTTTAAAAGTAATCTAGAGGTCAGGATCGGTAGACTGTTAGTTTCAAGATTAGAAGTTTGCATTTTACAAAAAATAGTCACTACAATACCTCGTTATCCAATAGAAATTCTGTTAATAACAAGTAACAAGAAATTGAGAAAGAAAATAGTACATAATAGAAAAAAATACGCATAGGCAATAAGAGGAGATTTAAATTAATGAGAAAAAAGGAACATGAAAGGAAGGATCCTAATAATGGAATAGTAGGATTTAAAAGACGGGATTAAAGGAAGTATAAAATTACCTGTATGTTTTGTTAAATTTTTATAGATATCACAATGAATATCTATTAATTCATTTCTGAATTAATTTCTGGATGAATTTCTACATTCATCCACAATGAAGAATAATGAGAACGTTAGTATTGCCATTCAATATTTGCATTTTATTAAATTTACTCATTTTAAAAGTACATATATAACATACAAAAAATGTAGATGTAGTTTCATTCAACTCAAAATGAATAGGTTTTCAAACCTGAAAACAAAAATAGTCATGATCAACGTCTTATCAACATTTATCAAACGTTCTTTGATAAAAAAAACTAACAGATGTTTGAACTAAAAACTAATAGATGTTTTTAGCCAACTACCATTTGAAAACAAGTTATTGGAGCTGTATCATTTGTAAGACCCAAGCCTTGTGTGTGTGTGTGTGTGTGTGTGTGTGTGTGTGTGTGTGTGTGTGTGTGTGTGTGTGTGTGTGTGTGTGTGTGTGTGTGTGTGTGTGTGTGTGTGTGTGTGTGTGTGTGTGTGTGTGTGTGTGTGTGTGCATTTTCATACCCGCAATTTTGGTCTGATTAAATTCAAACTTAACAACAACAAAAAATCTATCTTATTTATACACTGAATATATTGATTTCCAGAAACATTTATCGAGGTTTCAAGATAACGGCCATACCATTCCTTATAAATACATAACTTTTTATTTTACATTCTACAGAAAATCTGATTTTAAGATCATGTTCAAAGTTAGCACTGCATGAATTATTGTGTTTTTATGTCCAATATATATATATATATATATATATATATATATATATATATATATATATATATATATATATACAACATTCCATTCAACGACGAACGAGCTTTTATTTTCACATTTTTAATATGATTTTAGTGTTTAAGAAGTTATTTTATAGAGATGTTAATGTTAATTACGATTGTGTAATCATATTTTGAAATTATTTTAGAATAAAAATAATATTAGGCATTCACTATCATCACGCCAGCAAGAGAGCAGCGAGCTCTTTTTTATATATGTTTATATATATATATATATATATATATATATATATATATATATGTTTATAAATGTAATTCATATGTAAACTGTAAGATTACATTTCCAGTATTATTATTTTTCTTTAATTTTCTTATGTAACGAATGTTTTTTAACGTTTACTTTAATCCTATACAATACAATTTTTCAGTAATACTTTTTCCATATAGTTGATTAAAATGAAACAAGTAGATCCTGAAATAATTTCCTGTTTTTTTTTATCTCCGTTGGGAAATAGTAATTGGTTGCAGAGAGAAAAAACATTCCAGTTTTGCCGTGCGAAACGGACTATTTTGTTTTAAATTAGTATTCCGCCTGCCTCAAAATTAAAACAATAGCAGATGTGTTTTTAAAATTTCATCTGCAAAGTTGTTTCCTTTGTATTAATTGTAGTATAAGCTTTAATTGTAGCAAAACCATACAGCGTAGCGTAATCTATAAAAAATAAAGACCAATATACCTATACATGATTTAACTTTTTAATCAGTTCTTTTACAAATAAATGTAGAATCGTCAGTTATCAATTAAAAAATCATGCAAAAATTGAAATAATCGCTGAACGTAGATGTCTGGCTGACTTTCAAATTAGATTGAATATATATATATATATATATACATGATCGTTGTCAAAATAATATTTTAATTGTAATTAATTTTAAAATTTTAAATATTTACGCAGATTCTAATACTGATTACGACGGTGAAATCAGATGTTGAAACCAGTGTAACATAAAGACATTACTATTTTTAAACCGCCATTTTAAACGGTAGAAAGTATTTTTCCAAAAAATTCGCTTGCCCAAGATGTTACAATTTATTTCTGTGCCTATATTGAATCAAATTAGCATATAAAATTTTATTATACATTCTAAATACAATTATTAAACTTTACAGCCGTTCATGTCTTGTTTTTAACAAATTTTTTAATAATAATTTCAATTTAGATTATGAAAGTGATAACGATAATTACTCATATGACGAAGAGATAAAAGTTTCGAAATTCTGTTAGGATAAAAATTTATGATTTTTAAATTTGAATTGACAACCATTTTAAACCAAAACTGTGAAATAGTGTGTTTTGACACTGAAATATTATTACACACACACACACACACACACACACACACACACACACACACACACACACACACACACACACACATATATATATATATATATATATATATATATATATATATATATATATATATATATTTGGTATAACGTGTGATATCTACAATAAGAGATGTATGTCGACGCACACAAAAATCAGACACTACAACACAGTCATAAAACCGGAGGTATTATATGCAAGCGAGACGCTAACACTCAACACAAAAGCTACCATGGAGGGTATTTTGAAGGAAGAACGCAAAATCTTGAGGAAGATCCTTGGTCCGAGATTGACAAAAGACGGATACAGGTTGCTCTCCCGGAAGACCACAGAGAAGATATCGAACCTGGCAGCTGATATCAGAAGAAGGAGGCTTCAGTTCTATGGACACATCAGTAGACTCCCAACAACGAGACTTGCCAACAGAATCATTAAGTATATACAAGGAGTCAAATCAACAACGTCGTGGTTCGCACAAGTCAGAATAGACCTACACGACGCAGAAATATACTCAAGAGACATTGAAGACAGGAACGCATACAGGAGAATGATGCTCGGTAGGAAGGTTCCAGAAAATGAAATCCCAAACATAGTGGGGGTAAAATGGACGCAGGAGCGGAAGAGGATCCATGGGGACAGGATGAGGGAGGTGTGGAGGATTAGAAGGAACAAGGCATGAGTCGGAATGCTTTGCGTTATCCAACAAGGTCTATAAGAAAATAATAATAATAATAATTATTATATATATATATATATATATATATATATATATATTAGTGGTCGGTGCTTATTTCATAATAGAAATTTGCTATTGAAAAATAATATTGAAATTTGTTCTTGTAACAGTAATGATTGTTTTCAAATTAGTGCATCTGTAAATATAACACTCTGCAAAAAGGGAATTGCAAAAATTAATATGGTTTGAACTGTATAGTAAACAAATATTATTTTACTAAAATCTTTAAGTAATTCAAATAATTGACCACTCTTAGGTTCATTTTTTTGTTATGAATGGAAATAAATAAATAGAATATAAATATATTACAGATTTTAAAACTATAATTTATCTGATTTAAATTATACGATAAACATAGATTGGACACAAAACGTTTTTGGCAGTCTTCTCGCATAATACATTTTAATAATAAAAAATCGTTAATCAAAGACAACAGCAAAACTGGTTCATGGAGATTGCTTGATTTTAAACTTGCTATGCAATTAAGTTTGCAGGTAATTTAAATTGACAGTTTGTACTTTGCGAAAATTCATTAACGGTAAACTGGTGCGAACACCTTCCATTATAACTAGTTTCAAAACACCGGCCTTGGTGGTGTTATTAAAATTTAATCACTTGGTTTTAGTTCTTTTATCGAAATTCTGATCCAAAATTATTATTTACTAGTTTTTATACTAACTGTAGGCTGTGCAATAATTATAACAAATTATTTATAAATTGTATAAAATAGTTTCATTTAGTTCTTAACGTAAATATGTTTTGTGTACAGATTAATAGCAATCATGTAAAACGTAAACTTTCAACATAATATGTCTATGTTTTATTATATATTATATTAATTAAATATTTAACAGATAATAAAATTTTAAATAGGTAATACATTTCTATATAAATACAACATTTACCTCTACAATTGCGAAAAAAATTTGCAATATCCATTTTCAATTGCGATCTTCCAATTGTTTGACTGTGTTCATCTATGTGCTCACCCTGAAGATAGATTGCTCTGAATTTTAGGATACTTTTTTTAAAAAATAGTTTTTAATTCATTTTTGTAAAGAAAAAAATTAACGATAAATTTGTTTCTGTCAAAGTGAACTCTAGGTTTTTGCTAATATTGTTTTCAGTTGATTCTTTAAATATGTTTTCCAAAATAAAACGTATAAACAGTTGTTCTCAAAATATCCGGTGCCGAAACTTTTGGCAAAATAAAGCAGAGAAAAAACCAGTCGCCTAATGTCACAACATTGTTCTATCGGGTTTTCATTTATGTATATACGAAAAAGTCTATGTAGCAAATAAATATAACAATAAATATGAAAACAATCTTTATGACGCTAAGAATTGTTATCGTTTTTTTCAATTAATAATTTTTTTAGATTTTATACCGGATTTTTTGGTGAAATTGCAACATGTACTAGTAGCCTCAATGCATAGACACTAATACAAACCACTTTTTTAACAATTTTAAAATTTCGATGAAGTGTGTAATACACGTAGGAGTACTACTTTTGGTAAGACCTAATATAAAATTTAACATCGATAATAACTTTTCGTTATAAACTATTTTATGAAATAAGGAAAAGTTTAAAAATGAAAAAGAAATAAATGCATAATAATTTCCGTTTTTTGAAAAACATATTTAAATTGTAAGTTCTTTGTTAATCAGTAAACAAAAAAAACGTTTTGAGAATGTATTCAAAGTTTTACTATACCGGTTAATAAAGGAAAATATCTACCAAATTGTATAGAAATATTATTTAGTTATCTTAATCATTTTAGCTGTAATTCTCAAAAATATTTATGAAGGATATTGTTTTCTTTCCAATCAATCATATTTAATTCAAATGTAACAATATAATAGATTTTTTTAAAAAGATTGTTTTGTTAATCCAAACCAAATATTTTCGCCCCGCTACTTACTAAAGTATAATTTAATGTATAGTGTTTCACTGAAAACCATTGTCACAAGTATTACAAAAATATCTGAAAAGCAAGCTCATTTCGGGGGGCTTTAACGGGCATTTCGCTATAATTAGGGCTAGTATGTAGGTTCGAATATAGTTACTACCATTGGCTCTTAATATGCCGTAGTCCTTCCAACTACATTAGTCTAACATAAATAAAGATTTTATATGAACACCACTGAACATATTTAAATAAAAGACGCAAATGATGGCATAAATGCATTGAGACGAATCAATGAACTGACGCAATTTAGAAACGAAATTCGTTTCAGTTTGCATATAAAAACGTTCACAGAAAATAATATGAATTTATGCACGCAATATAATATAGTCTATCTATAATTCGGTCTACAACGTTCTACGCCGTCTTCCGATCTCCAACCTCCACCGATCGTGGTCCCACCACAGGTCTTCTGGTAGATCCCTTTTTTTTATTTCCTTTTCGACTCCCTCTCTCCAGCTCAGTCTCGGCCTTTCTCGTTTTCTTCTTCCAGGTGTTCGCCATTGCATGATTTTTTTGGGAATTCGCTCATCCGGCATTCTTTGTACATGCCCGTACCAAACCAGTTGTTTTGTTCTTATATCTTCTACAATTGTATGCCTTACGTCCATTATCCTCCGTATACTTTCATTTCTCACTCTCTCTTTTCTTAATCTTCCTGCCGCTCTTCTCTAAAAGTCCATCTCAGTAGCCAACAGCATTCTTTCTGTTCTGCTCTTAATTGGCCATACATAATGGCCAATATATAGTTTTGTATATAAAACTATATAAAACAATATATAAAAGCTACCATATGTTATAATGCTTTTTACAATTGTGTCATAAATTCTTTTTTTATTCTCTTTTGAAATTTTTTGATCCCGCAACACCCCGTTCAGCATAGATACAGCTCTCCTTCTAAATACTATTCGTTCTTTAATTCCTTCATCTAATGTACCATCTTGTGACATTTTAAGTCCTAAGTACGTATAATATCTATCTATCTAATCTAATTCATATTATATTTCTGAAAGTTTGTGTGTTTGTTTGTTTGTTTGTTTGTTTATTTGTTTGTTTGTTTGTTTGTTTGTTTGTTTGTTTGTTTGTTTGTTTGTTTGTTATTCAATCACGCTTTAACCACTGAACCAATTAAAGTGAAATTTGGTACGTATATGGTTTAAGTATCAGAGATACATATAGGCCTATTCCCGTTTTACAAAACGTCATTATACTACTTACCCAGCCCAAAATAATTATCAGTTTTTAGTTTTGTAACATCTGTTAACTATAGTTATTTACTGGACATGTGATTTAGGTACCTGAGATAAAGATAGATTCAATCCTATTTTAAGAATCTTAATCTGTGTTTTATTTATTGCAAAATTATTGCTTTTAATGTAACATTTTCAATATTTTAGTTGAATTTTTTTTCAAAACTGACTTTAATTTGTTACTTTGTGTTGAATTTTCAATATTAAATGTAAAAAAATCCCTACACAGAGTGCCAATTGTAAGGTAGTATATATATTTGTGTAATTACATTATGGTAAACATGCGGTGAAGCATATCCTTATTTTTCGATATTTTTGTTACTAAAATAAGCATTTTATGCCTTATTTAATACTAAAATAGTATTATGTGCTAAAAAGCAAGAATACAAAATATGAATGCACGAGAAGTACGATAAAATCGAAAATAAAAGTGACCAACATAACCTCAAAATTGCTACCCGGCGAAAATCAGTAACGTGTTGTAAATCGGTAAAACAATAAAAATACGTCTAACACGGGTTTTGGGTGATAAGAAACCAATTTTTTAAAAGAATACAGCATAACCAAACTGTCACGGTTGTTAGGCCTAACAAGGTGATGCGTGAAAAAACCTTTATATTTTTTAAAAATAGCCTACTATATATCCTGACACGGTTGTTGGGCCTATCACGGTGATACGTGAAAAAACCTTTATATTTTTTTAAAGACTACTACATATCCCAACTGACACGTTTGTTGGGCCAATCATGGTGATGTGTGAAAAAAACCTTTATTTTATTTTAGAAAACTACATAACCTAATTGACACGGTATTTAGGCCTAACACGGTGATGCGTGAAAAACCTTTATATTTTTTTAAAGAATACTACATATCCTAATTGACATGATTGTTAGGCCTAACACAGTGATGCGTGAAAAAACCTATATTGTTTTAAAGAATACTACATAACATAACTGATACTGATGTTGAGCCTATCACGGTGATGTGTGAAGAAACCTTTAATTTTTTAAAGAATACTACATAACCTAATTGACACGGTTGTTAGGCCTAACACGGTAATGCGTGAAAAATACTTTATATTTTTTTAAAAGAATACTCCATAAGCCAACTAACATGGTTGTTATACCTAACACGGTGATCCATTAAAAAAACCTTTATTAATTTTTTTTTAAATAGTACTTATAACCTAATTGACACGGTTGTTGGGCCTAATAAAGTGACGCATGAAAAAAACCGTTATATTTTTTTTAAAGAGTACTCCATAACTTAACTAACACGGTTGTTAGGCCTAACACAGTGATGCGTGAAAAAACCTTTATATTTTTTTAAAGAATACCACATATCATAACTGACATGGTTGTTGGGCCTATCATGGCGATGTGTGAAAAACCCGTTATTTTTTTAAAGAGTACTCCAAAAGTTAACTGACACGGTTGTTAAGTCTAACATGGTGATGCGTGAAAAATGTTTATATTTTTTTTAAAGAATACTCCATAAGTTAACTAACATGGTTGTTAGGCCTAACGCGGTGATGTATTAAAAAAACCTTTATTTATTTTTAAAAAAGAGTACTTCAGAACCTAACTGGCACGGTTGTTGGGCATAATACGGTGATGCAGGAAAAAGCCTTATTTTTTTAAGAGTACTCCATAACTTAACTAACACGGTGGTGTGTTAAAAACCTTTATTTTAAAAAAGAAATACACCATAACCTAACTGACACGGTTGTTGGTCCTAACACGGTCATGCGTGATCTTTAATGTATATTACGATTGCGGGAAAAGCCGTGACGGGTAACAGGTAATCATATTATTTTTCTGAAAGTTTGTTTTTGTTTATTTGTTTGTTATTCAATCACACTTTAACTACTGGACCAATTAAGATTAAATTTGATATGAACACGGTTTAGGTACCTGAGATAAACACAATACTATTCCAGTTTAATTGAATAATAGTGACTTTTTAATAATACTGTATTTTATTAAAATATGACAGGACCATGTTTTAGAGTATCGAGTAGCAAAAATGTATATTTTTTGGCCGAAAACCATAAATCGTATAATATTGTAAATAGTATATTTACATTTACATTTAATTTATGTAATATATATTAAAATGAAATGACATATTCTGATTTTGAAAATCGACTATAAATTTTATTGCCTATATTATAATTGCAGGCAAAGCCGCATCGCGTAACAGCTAGTATAATATAGTTAAATGACTTAAAGTTTCTTATACATAACTAGTTGACCAAGTGCAATTTTGTGTAAATCATTTCATTTTCCACTGTAATAAGGTTCACTTTTAAACATGGTCTTTAAAATATGTAATTCAGATCAAAAACGACATATATAATGTAAATATCCTTTTCGTGTATTTATTATCTGACGTATTTTGCAATTTAAGTACTAATTTAATATTCCTATATACCAAGTGAAGAAATATATTAAATTTTATTGCAATACATTAAAAATAAATGGAATGATTTAATTTAGTCAAGTATTAAAGTAAGTGAAAAAATTGTTTGTTATTTAAAAATGGCAGCAATCAGTTTAATAGAAAACAAAATGACTTTCATCAGCGTGAAGTCGTCAGCGCCTTCAATAACATTTAATACCGCTAGCGTTGCACGGCTGTATAGCGTTACTGCACAGAGATCTGCCAAACACGACACAATTAACAAAGCTATTCATGCATTATTTCAAAGTAATTTAATCCCTGAACAGAAAAACTTAAATTTTGCAGTTGAGCTTTTATAGTATACTAAAAAATAATAATATCCAAGTTATTTAAAACATGTTTTAACAAATATTACACGAATATAGCTATAGTGTTATATCTGACTGGAATTGGCGATTGAAATTTAAAGAGCAATTCCTCATTGCAACACCTGAAAAAATTATTAAGAAATTTTTTTCAATTTTTAATAAATTTTAAAGAGTTTAAATTTAATCAATAAAAATACGAATTCGAGTGTTAAAGAAACAAATAGGGCAAAATTTTACATTGTATGTGGAAGTTCTCCAACTTAGAATACAAATTTATTCACCAATAAATATATTAAAATTTATCTATTGCATTACATTTTGAAAGAAGCTTTGGTACAAACAATATATTAATACTTAATAGCATAAAACTATTATATAATAATACATACAAGAAGAACATACAGAAATAAATAAAATTCTAAACATTAAACATTTTTAAATGGGGATTTCTTAAATAATAATAATAATAATTGTGACTAAAAATCTTAAAAGAATCAAAAAAGCTCAGGATTATCAATTACTTATGCAGATTAACGAAGACTTCTCCAAAAACAATGTAAGAAATTTGTATAAGAATTTTAAGAGGAAATTGACTAAGTACGGTCCACCAGCTCTACAATTTCAGGACAGAGATGGGAATGTTGCCCATAACAACAGGGATATTTGTAGAATATTAGCGGAATATTTCGGAAATCTCCTTAATTGTGAGGAACCATCAGTAAAGATGGACAAAGATGGACTTTAATATATCTCCATCAACTAAACCTGACTCAGAACCTCCAACAGTCGAGGAACTCCAATCAATAATATCGAATCTCAAGAATTATAAGGCTTCAGGAGAAAATCAAATCACAGCTGAACTTTGGAAAAATGTCAACGAAAATATACAGTCTCTCAGAAACATCCTTGAAGAAATTTGGATAAGTGAAAGAATCCCCCATGATTGGAAGACAGCCCTCATACATCCACTTCATAAGAAATGATCCAAATCTGACCCTAACAACTACAGAGGGATATCTCT
Source organism: Callitettix versicolor (assembly GCA_022606455.1). Lineage (NCBI taxonomy): Eukaryota > Metazoa > Arthropoda > Insecta > Hemiptera > Cercopidae > Callitettix > Callitettix versicolor. The sequence goes on from CM040191.1 coordinate 44,572,850, forward strand.
CCTTGACGTAACATACAAGATATTTTCAACAGTCCTACTACATAGGGCAGAACCTCAATTGGACCATCAACTTGGATAATACCAGGCGGAAAAGGAGATCCTGTCCGGAACAAATCCTTAACCTCGAACACATCATGAACTACCAAAAGTCAAGGGCTAAATCGTATGTTATCACTTTTATTGACTTTCAAAAAGCATACGACTCTATAGATAGGGAATCCTTATTCTCGGTTCTGAAAGAACTAAGACCTTGATAACAAAACCACAAATCTTATCAGGGAAACATTAACTAATACATTCTCCAAAGTTCAATTCAGGGGAGAACTCTCCACCCCTTTTGAGATTAAAACAGGAGTCCGACAAGGAGATGGACTCTCTCCATTGCTATTTAATTGTGCTCTAGAAAAAGTAGTTAGAGAGTGGAACGTGAATACGCATAGTGGAATCAGACTAGGAACTAAGAACAAAGGCATTAAGGTAAATTGTTTGGCTTTTGCGGATGACATAGACTTACTAGCTCAGACATTGGAAGAAGCTAAGGAACAGACTCTTGAACTCCAGAAGCAAACGTTAAAAATGGGACTTAAAATTTCATATGAAAAGACTAAAATATTGACAAACATACAAAAACCAACAAAAAAGCTTCAAGTGGGAGAACAATACATTCAAGTGGGAGAGTTAACGAATTCAAATATTTTGGGGAATGGATCAGCTGGAACGCCCTAGAGAAAAAAACTATGGAATCTAGGAGAAATAAAGTTGAATTAGCCTTCCAACTTACGAAGGACACATACAACAAGTAGTCCCTCTCCTGGAATACAAAGATAAGGCATTACCATACTGTAATTAAACCAGAAGCCTTATATGCAGCTGAAACATTATCTCTCACAACCCAGGGCCCACTTGAAATGCTGGAGATCAAAGAAAGAAAGATATTACGAAAAATCTTAGGCCCCAAATTTCGTAACAACCAATTACTCCACATCAGTAATGAAACTCTTTACCAAAAAACTGAAACACTCTCAGACAAAATAAGAAAAAGGAGAATTGATTTTTATGGGCACATCCTCCGAATGGACAAAAATAGACTAACCAAAAAATATTTGACTACTTTCGCAGTAGAAGAGCCAAACCACTTTGGTTTAGAGAAACGGAGAAAGACATAACAGAACTGCAGATCACTGACAATATGCTTATGGACAGAACAGCCAAAACAATAACCAAGGACAAGAAGCAAAGGTTCCAAGGCAAAGTCAAATCCAAGCGAACGATCCAAATCTCTAACGAAGAAAGAAAAGCAAGATCACAACGAATGAAGCAATACTGGACTACGAGGAAGGCACAGAACATTAAAAAGTGATTGATTTAGTGTACCCCAAAGTTGGGTGAAACAAATAAAGAGAATAATAATAATAATAGTAATAATAATAATAATAATAATAATAATAATAATAATAATAATAATAATAGAAATATAAAACTTCTATAAAACTATCATGGTGATATCCTGTACGTTAGTATTGAAGAAATTAGAATGTTGTATTGGATGTTGTAATCATTAGAATTCTGGTTAAAAATTGAATTCTAAAAAAGAGTTGAACCTAAGAAAAATCAAACAGAACAAATATGCCAGTTTTATATAAGGAAGGAATATCCAATTCCTAAACTGAAATAATCGAAATTCAATTCCTTTAGTTTTTTATGAAATGATTGTACCAAATATAGCGTTTTCCTGCCTTTTACGGAAGTGGAAGAAATAACAAGTGTGTCTAAAGTTTCCTTATACGTAGAGATAAAAGGAATATCTACAAAAAAAGCGATAGAGAAATACCAATTTAAAATAGAACAGGCAGTTATTTAGTTAGAAATGTTTATTAAAAAAATATACGGACATAATTTTAATTTGCAGTAGCAAAATTTCATTGTTGAAGGAAGTGGAAAACATTCCACAATAATAGTTTAACTAAAGTTGCAGTAACCACGATTCAGCTACGTTCTATGCTTGTCTAAGTAAATTTACTTTACTAAATCGATGTGGATTTTGCACTCCAACTTAATAATTTAAACTTATTTCCTTAAACATAAATTGCAGTTTTGTCCGCACGGAAATATGAATATAATATGGACATACGAGTACAAATATGTGCTTTATAATTAATATGTATCAAGTTTTTTTAGCTAGTCATTAAGAATAAATTCTGAAGTAATTAAAAATGATAAACGCGTTAATTCACTAGATTTAGACATTTTGGAATTGCCGAAGCTAAAATTAACTTCTCGGTTTTGATTGTCTTAAATTTTACCAAACTTTGTTCTGGAAGTTTGCGGTGCCAAAAACAAACACACGAGCTCGTATAGCCCACTTTGTTTTTAGACTTGATCGAATTAAAACAAACGCACCTACAATTGCTAACTGCAATTACAAATAATAAAATAATCTTCTTACTCAGTCACACTCTTTAAGTGATTAAAACGATTTTCTAAAAAGTAACAATACCTCGATATTTTTTTAAATTGTTAACTTCTTAAAAATATGGCTAAAACAATAACGGCATCGAAAATTAGAAACAGGAAACTCATTAATTTTAATTTTTTTTAAAATTTTCAGTTTAATATTAAATATTAAAATTATAATTTATGGAAATTTAAACGCTTTAACGATGTTAAAATTAGATTTTCAGAAAATGTTAAAGTAAGGACGTTATGAATGTGTAGTATTTGGAATTTTCACCATATTAGAGCCGAATAAGGAAAAAACCACAAACGTTATAATTCCACACACACACACACA
>CM040191.1:44578140-44613140 GCA_022606455.1 Callitettix versicolor
TCTACGAAAATATCGATCGGAAACAAAAAAAATCATCAAATCAGGCAACTTCTTCAAACCATTTATGTCCCCTTTTTTAAAAATATCTTTAAATTTGATTTTTCTGCTTCATGGCAACCAAATAATTTAGTTGGATACTTACGAACTACATTTGGGCAAAGTTTTTACTGAAATCGCTAAAAAATATTTTCACAAATTTCGATTTTTAAATGTTTACTGACCAAAATAGTGTTCCACAATTTCATTTTTTTAAACAAAATTTTAAATAAGGTCTATTAGTTTAGTTTCCAGCGATATGCACTCACACCCACAACAAAACACACACACACATACACGCACGTTCATAGGTATCCAAGTAAACATTATCTTCTTGAGCTTAGGAAACTTGAAAATAATTTCAATCGAAATATCAGTATCGATTATTTTGCCATAATCAGGCTATTTTTACTTCTTACATATTGTAGTAAAATGAAATGCCAATATAGGAATGTCGATAAAGTGTTTTCAATTAACAACTGAGGAAGGGAGTTGACAGAAAAATGCAATCAATATTGATTTTCCCAGCGTGTTACTGCTGCTTTTAAAAATTCAGTAGTTGCTAAAATATTCAGTACGAATAAATTGCCAAACGAACGTCGCACACTTTTTGTATAAACATTTCACCGCACAGTAAAGTAAGGGATAATTTGCACCAAGAAAACTACTAAACATTTAATTTTTCCAATAAAAACAAAGTTTTTTTTCATATTTAATAGACCTTTTCAGCTCATGAGTGTAAATAGCGATGAGTTTAATGTATTATCACGAAACGCAGGTAACTAACTGAAGTGATAGAAGCAAATTTTGCAAAATTATTTTCTTTACCTAATCCTTTTCGTAATTACAGTTTCTCCATCACAATCAGCAATAAAGTCTGCGTATATCAGCATTTTAAACTTTCAAATTACTTTAAATACAAAAATAAACCCAGTCCGCCGTCTAAACATTTCTTCATTTCAAATAATTTTAAAGATTCTAGATGCTAATTTGTGCAATTCTTAACGTTGATTAATTAGTTGTGAGATTATATTTTCAAAACTATTTAAGCTTAGTGTTTTTTTTTAATATTTGAAAAGGCTGTCATTTTGAAACTGTTGAACAATTTCGCTATTTTTTTTTTTTACATCAAGGTTTCGGGTCTGCATTACCCCCATCGTTGGGTTCTTCCAATATTTCATTTTCCAATGGAAATTCGACAATAAATTAAAAAAATTAAAACATACGAATTTCTATCAACTTTTTTTAAATTGTGAAAGTATTTCGCGAGTATTAGTTAACAGTAAATAAAAAACACTTCCGCTTGATTAAACAGTTTTATATAGCGCCAACATTTATAAGCAATAACAAGAGCAATCTCAGCGCTCAGTTCCCTTGCAGCTGTAATAGACATTCACTTCATTTCATTACAGAATGCAATTCATAGAAAAAGAATTAACTTCGTTGTATAACAACACCTAAACGAACATTTCGATACAAGAAAACCAAAATTAAGAAAAGAATTGATTATTATAATAGCAGAAATATTGTTAACAAAAAACGTTGATCCATCATTGAAAATATTCGAAAACATTTGTCTTACGTTTTGAAAATCGGATTTCTTATTAGGTAGTGGATAACAATTACATAAATAAACGTTTTGGTAAATTATGGAAATATACGTTGACAGCGTCCTTTTTTAAATCGATTAAAGAATCTTGCAGTGATAAAATCGTCAAAGCTATAAAATAAATCATCTGTTTTGCCAAGTTTCATTTCGCATTATGAAATATTTGTTTACTTTGTGTTAAATAACGATAAAATTAGTTTAAAATACTTTTCAATTACGCTAGCCAGAATCACGATGCAGTTATTTTAGTATTGTATTACATGCTTAAAGATTATTGAAGATTAGCTACCTGATCATGTTTTACGTTTATCGTGAAGTTATGCAATTCTAAAAGTAATTCAAATTAAAAAAGTTTAAAATTGACGTTTATAATTTGTTTAATGTGTACAATAAACACGTCAATAAATTTATTTACGAGATAATGAAAAATTTCGAACAATATTTTTTAAATCAAAAAATAATAAATCAATTATTAACTTTCCACTTTTCCAATAATGCAAATAATTCATTGCTAAAATCGTATCATAATTCCAAAGCAAAATGATGATACATAGGGTGTTCTAGAAGTCGCTTTCGGTGCTAATTTAACACTTCTGAGACTGGATGTGATATATATATAATTTCATGATCACATTTTTCAATGGAAATTATTTGTTAAAAATTAATTGTTCTCTTAAAACTAATCTGTTTACATTTATATACGATTAAAACGAAAATGAGTTTAATCAATAATGTAAATTGAAACATTGTTTTTGATTATTAAGAAGTTTTTGATTTTAACTAGTATAAACAGATGTATAAACATTGTTAATGTAAATTTTTAAAGTATATTAAACTTTATCTTTGACTAAAAAGTAATAAAATTTCATTCTTACGTTATGGATAATGAATGCAGAGTTAATACTTACCTAAACATCTGATTTCTTACCAGACCTCTTTTTTCGAAAATACTATAATAACAAAAGTCATGTTTATTTCTTTTTTTTTGCAATATAAAAGTAGGTTTTACTGCTGAATTTTGCAGGGAATATATAATTTTAAATTATTGTTTATTCTGTACAGTGAATTGAAATTATGTAAACGTATTTCTACAAAATAATGCATCATATTATTTGAAGAAAGTTATTACATTTCCCAACACCAGTTCTTTTTAAACCGTTATCACTACAAATATTTCAAAAAAACAGATAATTCTTATGAAATTTATTCGTATAAATTTATTTCAAAAATTGAAGCGTTAGATAACATTAGATTCCCTACTGACCCGCGATAACATGGACAGAAGCGTTTGTACGTGACAGTTATTGCAATGTACGATTGGTAGAGAATGAGTGCGTGGGTTGTGTTGGCAGCACTGATTACTACTTCAGTAAGTTGCCTAAAGTGATCTGGTATGAACGAGTAATATGTTTATTTTACCTATGATTTCTTAAATTGTAATAAAATTTTATTTGTGATAAGTAATCATTAAACAAGTGTAATTACAGCTGTAATTAATATTTTCATTGTTCACGTTTGTTATAATTTGTGTGGTAAAGAAAGAAATAATAATAGTTTGGGGAAATTTAATGTGATTGTTTCCCGTATTTTCTTTCTCGTACTGTGTCACAACCGGGTATAAACCTGGAACTATTTCAGTCGTTACAAAAGATCCAAAACATCAGCGGTCAGTACGAAATAAAACAGAATTTCTCAAAAAACTAAATGAATTTAGTTTTTATATCTAAACTTAATTTTTTTACCCAATAATACAAAATTGTTTTACAATTTATTACTTCAATATGTAAGCATCAAGCTTGAAAAAAAACAATTTACGTACAGAAATATGAAAAAGTTTAAGATAAAATATAAGACTAAATCCCTAGGCCTGTGTTAAAAAACTAAAATTAAAAACAATTAACACACGCTCAAGACCCTGAGTTAGTAAATTAAAAACTAAAAGTTATGCGTTATCAGAAAAACTACAAGTTACCAAACGAAATAGTTTGGCAAATATTCGTAGCAAACGGGAGATGTATTCAAGTCAAAATAAAAAAGGTTACTGAACGATTGTACGACCAACTAGTTTTGTGGGAATTTCGAATAACGCACTATCATATTCCGATTGTAAAAATACTCTAAACGTTACGATTATTGAGTTTATTCACTCATGTGGTATGCGAGTAGTAGTTCATTGACCCATAGAGTAAGAGAAAAATTCATGTTGCAAGTTAGACACTGATGTGTCGGACGAAATCGGAAACCAAAAATTTGAAAAAATATTCCATACTAATATTCATTAATTCATTTGATTATTTCGGTATAGTGATAGTACTAATATTCTTGCATTAGAAGTGACTATAGTGTTCAGATTTGGTAAATAGTTCAACATTGTATTTACTTATATTTTCAAAATTTTTAAGGTCGTGGTTAACAAATGCAGAGCAAAGCGGACTAAGCACTCAAACCCCAAATTATTGTTTTTAAAGTTTCACTCAGTTCCGTTCCAACTTCAGTGGTCAAACTGACACTAAGTCAATAACTTTGGTGTTAAATTCTTAGTCCGCTCGTTGTCGCCATTCCGCTCTGCATTCACAGGATCTGATGAATGCCATAGAACAAGGAAATAAGTAAATAAAAAGAGTAGTATAAACACTTGAATTTAACAATGTTCATAACGATCCACTGTGAAGCAATCCAAATTGTACTTAAGAATGCTAAGAACAGTTAAGTTGTCAGTTAATTTAACTGTTCATTGATAGTCTTATGAGTTACAACATGTAAAAGATCAATCGTTTCAAAAAATAATAAGGTTGATCTTAGAAGTGTTTTTGTAATGAAAGATGTAAGAGATGAATCCGATCTTGGTGAAAATGTCATCGTTATCCATTCTTCAATCAAACCATCCAGAACCAAGAGCCATCCAGTCCACAATTTGTACTCTTCAGATGTTGTCTGGGGTCTGATTTTCAGGTCTTGCAAACACTTTGTGTTCTAACACCAAAGTGAGACCTCTGTTCTTCTTACCTCCATGTAACATTCTACTGTAAGGCATGAGAATAACACTTCCATACATCTGGAATATTAATATTTTTTCCCGATTCAGTGAGATCTCTAACAACATTAGGAAAAATAATCATGACCTCTCGCCTCTTATCTTTGCTTACAGCTTTACCAAATGACAATGATGAACATGAGTCCAATCCTCTTTGAGCTTTCATAATGAGTTGGTTTTAAGTTACGATTTTTTTATGTAAACTTTCCTAAATTCGCATGACTGCAATGCAGTTTTTGTAATAAAACTGGCCTAGTACAGTTTTATTACAGATAGACTTTATATTTTCATTAGAATGATAAAAATAAAAACTGTCGGGTAAAGTCGACAAAGAAAGACAAATGTTTACGTGCTTCTTACATTGTTTTGCTAATTTATTAATATTTCAACACAGCACTCTAAATGAAGGAATCATTTCAGGAGTTGGAATAGTACCAAGTTTATAAAGTTTAATTTAATGTAGTGTTATACTAAATGTGTGGTATAAAAATAGAATTTGTTTCGTTATAACGTGACAAGAACACAATAAACTATAAAGGAAAAACACTAAGCAGTATGCTCCGATTATCGTTATCTTGTATACGCATACCTTAAAGACTACTTGTTCAGGTTTCAAAACCAGTAAGCACTTGACTTGCCAATAATGTGTAACAATTAAATAGTTTGGTAAGAATAGATAATACAACTTTCTATTGTATAATACAGGAAGATAACTACTGAACCAAATTTACTTCCAACTTATATTTTTTTACTTAAAAAGTATACTATAATTTAGTTCAAACAAAGACAATAATAAGCAATAAAGACTTTTATTAGGTATGCATACGGATCAAATCTCATATCGGGACACGGAATCTGCAAAACGATTCTGTGCAGCTGATTTCGATTTCGCATTGCTAAGGCATTCGATTCTTATCGTTCCGAGTATCTTTATCATACCAATAAGAATATCAACATCACTGTGACCAAAACGGTATAAGAGGGCCCAGTTGGTTAAAGTAAGAGCAACTAAACTGTTTTTTGCTCTCTTTCAAATACCTATCCTGGATTCATGTTGTTTAAACGTCATAAGCAACTGTTCAACTTTGAACAAGGTTATTTTATTTCGGTTCTTTTTTATATTAACTATTTTCTCTACTTTTAAAATGACAAGATATTCAATTTTCTTTTCTTCATTCGCAAACCTTTCCTAGTATTAGTCCAAGTTAAAAAAATACATAACTTTTTTACAAACGATTTCATTGAATAACTAAAACCAGACGGTAAAAACCAGTTATGTTTATACACGTTAAGTAAATAAATCCACTAATTATTCATAGATATTGAAAACATTTCATCAGGGAAATTGACTTTATTCAATATATTTTTGTTCTAAACACAAGTAATTAATAGCATAACAATTTACAAATTACTACTTTCTGGCTTAAATTGAAAAAAAATCATTTTATTCTCTCCATAAAAATTACTAAAATCATTTTTGGTTGAATTGTCAGATGACAATCGTATTTTTTTTCAAAGCAATTTGTCAAATAACAAATTTTTCTTTCGAAAAAAATGACTTTATTCAATATTTTTCTCGTAAACACAAGTAATTGGTAGTACAAACCTACTATAAATTACTAATTTTTAGCATAAAATAAAAATATTTTTATTATTTTTATTCATAGCAAATCCTGAACCCATTTTAGACTGAAACATCAACTGACATATTCGAATCGATTGCATAAAATTTTCTTAATAAATTCGACTTCATAAAACTCATTAAAATTCGTTTATTGATTAAACCAAGTCATATTGTAGCTGAGGGTGGTAACATTAACTGCAAACAGGAAATGGAGGCAATGTCTGAAAGCTATCTTCTACCGGAAGTTATGATTTGTAGTTAAAATAGGGCGTGACTTACAGCTTTGGATATTAAGCGCTCTAACGAAAATTAACAATAATCGAGACCCACAACTGAATCGACGACGTGATGGAAGCGAATTTCCTAAAGGAATTTTTTTCTTAACATCTTTCTGAAACTGTTACTTCACATTCATAAACTACACTAAAATCTAATTAATCTTGTCTAAGCTATACTAATGTAAATGATAGAAACGAATTTTCAAAAGTATTTTTCTTTATTTTTCCCTTTTTGAAGTTTTTATTTTATCGTCGAAATCAGCATTAAAATCTGTATATATTTGAAACCTACAAATAAACTTGAAAATACAAACATTAACACTGACTACGATGACGAAAACAGATTATAAAAAAAAAAAGATAAAAACAAAAAAGTTATGAATCTTTAAAGAATTGAAACTGCCGCTATTTTAAAATTGTTGAGCAAATTTTTCTGGATAATTAACCTTTCCGAGCTATTACCATAATCGATTTGTATACCAAGTTTGAATCAAGTCGAACCAAAACTACGAACATTAAGCGTACTAAAACACACACACACACACACACACACACACACACACACACACACATATATATATATATATATATATATATATATATATATAGCTCCAAGTCAGAAGTCGAACTTTTAAGGAAACGTTCACCTGCCAAGTCCTTTTATAAATCATTATGTTGCAAATAGAGAGTGGGCTGGGTTAGCTGAGTTAGGCCCGCACATTAGGCAGGCTGATTTTTTATTCAGAAACCCCTACAACGATTACACCTAGTTCCAATATAATAGAAGGCAGTCCTCCAAACAGTGGGTAAATTATGCGCTTTGTCTGTTTGAAAATGTATAATGAACAAATTATTTTGTATCCTACAAAAAGTGATAAAAAGGATAGAGTTCAAAATCTGTGTTCTTCTCAAGGACCCAGATCTTGACCTTACTATGATGGCAGCTCCAGTAGCTGCCAAATAAATTTCTAATGGAAATTTGCTAACAAAACATATTTATCTATATAAAAATAAATTGTTTAATTATAACCTAAGTTATTTAACATTCACGCAATTTATATTTATTTTAGATATCGTTTATAATAAGCGCAGAAATATAATTTTTATCGCACATGATCAAAGCTCTTGTGGAAATGTTTGTATATAATTTTATAATTATTTTTTTGCTCTCGTTACATTAATATCCCGTACTGCTGAGATTAAGTAAAAGGGGAAAATATCTATATTCTGTCAACCTTTAATAATTTGCATGATTTCAATATCTAAATGAAATAGACTGCTGCGTTTCTAAAGGAGGAATATTTGTAAAACTGAAATAAAATTAATTAAATGGATTTTGTTCAAGAAGTATGTAGCCAGATATGATGAGTAATTACTTTGGTATTTTGTTGTAGAATAAAAAGAATTCTTAATCTGCGTATACTTTAAGGTATACTTTTATAAACCGTATATTTAGAGATACTGTTAGTAATTTACATTATATCAAATCCGTAGTAATCAATTGTATGTAAGTTTGCCTAGAATAAAAATCTTAGCAATTGCGTAGACTATCATGCAGTAATTTAGATACTGGATCAGGTTTTTTTGCAATTTCAGTCATCAAATCAAATTAATATTTGCTCTTTTATTGCATTAATTATTACAATGCAGCTCGATATGGACAGGTCAGTAAAAGTGTTCAGTACCCTACATAGTCTCCTTTTATTAAAGTTTTATCAATCGATTTATGGTATTCAATTAAATAAATATTCGATAAATAATGTATTGTTTGTTCGATTTAACATAACCTCAACATTTATCATTTATTATAACGATGCATATTTTATGTGATCCCTAAATTTTCTTTTATAAAATACCGTTGAGAAGCACGTTTATTTAACTAGTTTCAAAATAAAATTAACGTTATAGTAGCGTTCTACTAAGTTATCTATGTTATCTACTAAGTAACAAGCAAATACAATTATATTATTCGTTATTTGTTTACTGTTATTAACTGTTATTTCGTAGCAATTACTTTAATTACATATTTAGCTTAATAGAGAATAAAATTAAAGAAACATTTAATCTCAAGCCAAGGTGAAACTTCGAAGGCTACATTGTTAAGGAGTAACGTAGCAATTTGCGGCCGCCCAGATACCAAGCGAACTTTAGACTGGCCTTACCTATGCGTGCGAGGTATAATCCCACATTATACCACATGGTATAACGTGATGGGTGGAAATTTTATTTCCCTAGTTATTTTTCAGATTTTGATGATTGAAAATAACCGTTCAAATACCATAAAACATTAAGGAACTGGCAAAGTGGCACTGGAGGGTAAAAATAGCTAAGAACAGAACGAAACTGGAGCTGTATCTAATCTCATGGAACCTACAAATAGTAACTTAAAACAGACTCTGGGGATGCTAGGTGAACCTGCTAAACTTGAAGTGGAATAAGTGAGAGGTAAAGTTAAACATTTCAAATTCGCCAGACTTTTGTAGATGTAGAAACTTAAGTGCAGAAGCGGACACTGAGAAGAAACCTTAATTAAACCTAGAAGCAGAAGACCTCCTAAGGATGAAACCTAGGATCTGAGAAATTCAAAATCTTATAGTATTGCGATGTCATGAGCCAGCCAGGAACATTAATATAGCCTACTGGGCAAAGGACAACTTAGGAAAACCGAGGAAATTATTAGGGGGCATTGTGGACTGAGGGTGCACATTTAAAGAACTGGAACGTATTTAAGTTATGCAGAAAGAAAGAAACTGCTGGAATCGTCATCTGTATCTATGACGTTCTTACTACCAGAAAGTAAAGCTTTCCTTCCAGGTTCTTGAAAACTAGCAGAATCAGCTGGTAAATGGACTGCTAAAACCCACTAAGGACACCAACCTATTCAACTGATCGCAGTGCCAGGTGCCACCAAACTTTGTAACAACAAACTATAAACTGCCGTAGTGGTTGCAGACTAGCTGCACCTATTGAAAGGATTTAGACGTCCCTTGCGGTACACGAGTCTAACACTCACTTACACTTACAACACTACACTTACGACTTCACGTTTTTACATTTTACACTTAACACTTTACACTCACACTTACATTTAGAGAGGCGATAATAGCCTCGATGTGATTTTCTCCTTAAAATAACAAAAAACAAAACAAAATATAAATGTAAACTAATCTAAGAGTGTTTTTTTTCAAATCACATTGTTATATTGTACCCGGAGTCTTATAATTTCCAAAGTCAATGGTAATGAAATCACTTTACTTTTTCACAGAATCGAGTATGAACCTAACTTCAGCCTCTACAAACATGATTAACCTTAAAAACATCGAAAGTATGGAAGATATAACCTAAAATATTTAATTGACAATAAAAAATATATAATATGTAGAACTGTAAACACTTTGGAATTATAGAAAGCATTCAAGCTACGTGACAATAGCAGCGTAGAAAAGTAGGTTATTCAAGTAGCAGTACATTACCTCAACAAATAATTAGGTCCCAGAATTAATTGGAAATTGAACACCGCATAACAATATTATTATGTGAATAGGAACAATTTTGCTTTGTGATTCCATTATTAATTTGAAATTACATCAGTAAAATAGAACTGATAAGAGTTATGTCTGTAATTTATTATTCGTTCGGAAAGTTGAAATGGTTTTATTGTTTAATTATAATTAATGTAAAGCACATATAAGTCGAATGTGCTGATATTCAAATTACGGTCTCTTTAATCTATTACGTGGTAGTTTTTCATCGTGAAAAACAATATATATTTTAAATAGATTGTTTTAGTTTAAATTAACGTAACTCTGATTTCAGCAAACATAGAAAATATTGGCCAATAAAAATGAATTTTACAGTCATAAATTTAAAATATACTTCAATTTAATTAATTTAAAAGTTTGTTCTTTGACTTTTTACAATTTGTTTTAAATAAATTGAAATAAAGACTTTTTATGCTTTCATAATTACGTATGAAATAATCTATATGTTTGTACAGCCCCTGTAATAAAGTTTAAATTTTCGTTTTATTTTATTTCATATAATTGTCAAATCATTTGCACTCGTCCAGAATGGAATGTTAAAATCTGTACACTGTAAAAAATACCGCAGTTTTTAAATACTATAAAAATATTCTTTTACATTATTGTCATTGAAAATAGTGTACGTTTAGCGTTAACATATTTTACTTTATTTTATTTGTGATTTTTTTAAATATCTGGAATTAGTATTATCTAGAAACAAAGTAACTAGGTTTTATACGACTAAAAATGTATTAAATACAGCTGAAATATTTCAAAATAAAGTTACCAGGCACATGATTTTAACGCTCGTATTATAGATGTGTATGCACCTTGTTTCTTTTCTTGTAAACAACCGTTTGAATGTAAACGTGGGTGTTTTGTTTTTAAAAGTAATAAAGCTGACTCGATAATGGATTAGCAAACTTTCGTGGCGTTTGCACTTGACCGCAATGCAGTTTTCACCGCACCAGTGATTCAGAACATATCGTTCAGGCTGTACTTGTTGTAATGTACGGTGTAAGTGTTCCTTTTGAAACTTATTTCATACCCCAAACATAAATATGACTTTTTAATCTTATTATACTGACTTTCAGTCACACTGCAAAAGGTCAAACGGCGACAAAAACTTCTAAAATTGTTGGTGATTTTTTTTTAAACACACTTTGTTAAAAAATAAATAAAAACGTGTATAAATAAAACACAAATAAATTTAAAAAATCACCCATACACACATACATAAATTACAAATGCACACTACATGAATAAAAATATAAAAAATAAATAAATATTTATAAATATTTTGGGCGGCTTCCAAGAAAATGTTTGACAATTTATACTGTGATCATTATTATACTTATTTATAAATTCAAAAGACAAAAACATCAGTTTAAAGATATTAAAGTTATATACAAAATATGTTAATTTACAATTACCCTTATTTACTAACACTCCCATATTATACCAAATGAACAAGAAAGCTGTTCTACGGACAGTGTTTTGACTAATGTATTACATAATTATTACCTGTAACAAACAGCTGTTCTACGAACCTTATTTTGACTAATATAGTGTATAATAGTTATTCGTATCAAACAACTTTTTGTGAATTCTTTTTTGTTTATTACATTACATTAGCAATATCCGCACGATGTTACCCGTGAAATTCAAACACCTTCACTGTGAACGTTAAACCTAAACAAGTGTAATTCTTAGCATAAATTGATTTTAAAAATGTAATTTACTAAATTTTTGAAAACCGGCTTCGAGATGTTTTCCGTCCTTCTTCTGACCACTAAAGGTAAATATTTCAGATCTCCGCATACATTCCATACATTTAGTTGTATATCGCGCACACAATATTTTCCTTTTAACAATGTAAATAAGATAAAATCTAAGGTAGTAATAATTGTTTGTACCAAACAGCTGTTTTAGTTACGTTAACTTTAAGGTTATGTCTGTTATTATTGAATAATTTGTATTTACCTCGTTGTGCCATGTAGAATACTGTGTGCTTTAACTATTGTCATTACTGCATGTTTGCACTTCGTTTATAAATCACATTGTCAAACAAGGAAATTAGTAAGTATTCCAGGATAAAATTTTGTGCTTATACAGTAGTTCAGGACCTGATCCCAGACAAGTATTTTATTTATAGTAATTAAACTACTAAAGAATTTCGCTTTTAATAGAATAAAAGTAAAATATATAACGATAAATAAATATAATAAAAGTTATTTACAAACTTCATTCGTTTAATTATATTTAAAAGACACATTTATAAATAACGAAAAATGATGCCAATTGAATCTTTGTAAGGTATGAATTTAAAATATTTTCCATTTTCGAAACTTTAAATTATTTTTAATGTGTTTCTATTTTAGAAATATATATATATATATATATATATATATATATATATATATATATATATGTGTGTGTGTGTGTGTGTGTGTAAAGGGGCTGGCGTAGTCAAGATTAGTTTGCTGTAGTTTGCTGAGTCTCTGTACTTACACGCTTCAAGGTCGTAAGTTGGAGATTGCACAGTTTCTGCGATAAACTTTACACTTTCCATTAACGTCAATCACTTGTTCTCATTGGTGTAACAGAAAGCAAGAGTTTTTTTTTAAAAAAAATGTATACACACTGTAACTTGAAGTTGCAACAGGTAGGTAATATTTTTCGGAGTAATCATTCGTGTATCTCTTATCAAATATCAGACCATAAGGTAGAATTTAAACTACTTTGGTGTCCGCACGTTTTGCGTGATCACAAGCAGGTAAACTAACAGACTTGTTACCAGTAACTTTCCCGAGAGGCGTTATCAGAAATACGGACAAGCAAACAGGAAAATATGACGCTAATCGAAAATGTACTAAAAGAAAAATGTATAGTAGCCTGAAAGTTTCACTTTAAAAACACTTTCACGAAAATAAGTTCATTAGTTTTTTGGAAAAATTAATAGTATTTGCTGAGTAAAATAATTAGAAAACTTTCTTAATATAGAACAATTATCTGTACTTTTTCCATAAAGTATTACATTTATTTTACTGAACATTTATTTTTCACTGAAATCAGTGATTTTATTCTTTCTTTCAATCTTTATTTTTTACTATACGATGACTAGTACACGCTAACACTTCCAAAAAGTTACAGTTTTGCCAAATTATTTTATTTTTCAGTAACTTTACTTTAAAGCTTGTTTTTAATCTGATGATGACTCGGCTTTGAACCACCAAAACGCAATTAACTTTACGAGTGAGTGATACAAGTGCTTGTAGCAGATTTAATTACATTTTATGAAAGTAAAGACATATCACTAACAAAATTTAATTTATTTTAAAAAACATTTTTAATCGCTATTTTGAAATCGTCATGTATTCAAAGTAATATTTTTGTAACATATACTAAAACACAACTTTTTTTAAATATTCGATATTATAATTTTTGCGCTAATTTGTCTCTGATAGAAATAAGCTCCGATTCAAGTGAAAAAAAGTTTTTACCCAGTAATAATCTTCCTGAAAAATAGGAAAAACCGAAAGAAAACAGTTAAATATAAAAATTAATAGATTTATTACTCGTACATTATGCTAAGGCGCTTCAAAGCGGAGTTCAGTAATTTAACGTGTTTTTCTTTCATTTTTTCCTCATATTCTTTCATAATATAAGAAGAGTAGGTGTAGAGATTATTCGAAAATGTCCTAAAATAATAATGATTAACTGAATATCAATGTAAGTAAAACATTGTCATAAAAACATGTTTGATACACCGCCAACCCACTATGACATGATATATGCATTAAGTCTACCCTCTAACGTTACAGATAGCCCCCTACACTAAATAAGCATCAATAACTCCTACGTTTTTTTTTTGTTTAAAGCCTTCAACCCTTGTGTCCTGTGAGACCTACTTAATTCACCCCCCGGGCGAGGGTACCTCTTACACCATTATAGGTTTTTGCTTTGAACGCTATAAGAGTAATCGAATTACCAATCTTGTTTTTCCTCACAAATTGTTATACAAAGGATTTGAATGCGGAAATATTGGTAAAAGAAATTTCAGTTAAGAGTAAAAGATTGTTCAGTGTAAATAGAGTTTACGTTGTCAAACGTGTTTATAATTAAATAAATAATAATAAATGTCAATAATAATAAATTAAATTAATTAATTAATAATAAATAATAAATTAATTAATTTATATTAATTCAAAAAAAAATACATAATTTGCTTTTTATAAGCTTATTAAAAACTAAATAATCTTGACTATTAGCTGTCTTGTTGATCCGGTATCACGAATATACCGTTAAATTTCCTATTTTAATTTAACTATTTTCCTATTTTAATATTATTTTTAATACTATTTTAATATTTTAATATCCTATTTTAATAGGATATTAATTAATTTCCTATTTTAATTGTAATATCCTAATTTAATTGTTATGTTACAGTTTCATAACAAAAAAATTTTATTAAGTGATATTTAGATATTTTAATGACTGATAGTTTGAAAATAATGGATTTTACTGAGTGACAAACTAGTAACAACCATTTTGTGTGCCAACTTAATTTCTATGTTAATTGTTTGTAGATATTCAAAGTTTTACATTTTTTAGGTTAGGATTCCATGACGTCAGCGAAGCAGCTGACCGCTATTGTTGTATCGTTTGAAAAAACGTTACTCCCTTACAAACCTATTGTGTTCCAGATTATATTTTGTTTTGCAGTTGGTGATTTTTTCTTAATAGTTCTATGGGTAAAATATGTATTTTCCTTTAGATAGTTGAATAGAATATTTTCTTTATAGAATAAAAAAACTTGGGTATAAAAATAGCCTCATTGATAACTGAAACACAAAGGGGATCTTGTGTATTCGGAAAATAAACCTTGCGTGGATTCAATACGTGACAGCCGACGGGATTCAGGGGGATACAAAGACGGCAAAGTACTGTAAGAATAAAACAGTGCACATTTTGTTGACCATTCTCACTCCAGTGCCAGACGGACAGAAATGCTCGTCTCAACATTACTCATGGTGCTTCTGCAAATACGTCTAATTTATTGTGCAACTAGTGAAGTTGAAATGTTTAATATTAAAACTGGCGACTCTCAGACTTCAGTTGCGTTTTTTTTATTTAGGCTTCAAGTTTTTAATGTTAGTGCAGAGTGCGTACTTGAAGTGTTAAGTAAAAAGTACGAACGGAACGTAAAGAGAAACGAGGTGAGAATAGAATTGGCTCAAAGTAAAAATTTAGACGAGAACTTAAAGTATATTTGTTGCGAAAAAAATAAAAGTACAAATATGCTTTGTAATTGTAAAATATACAAGTTAAAGGACCTATGGGAAGTAGAAATACAGTTTTCTAATATTTGTTACGGTATTGGAGAAATGTACAGTGTGTCTTTTGTAAAACATAGTATACCGGAAGTGAACTTAAAACAAAATGAAGTAATCCCAACTAAGACGAAAAGAGTTCGTAAAGCTTCTTACTACTTAAAAGAAGACGACTTGGTAACGATCCCGTCTCAGGCGCTTTGGTTGTTACAGAAGACACAGCAAGTTTGTGGATTCCGTGATTCAGTACTAACTGACCGTGATATTTCATCTTTTGTGGAAATTCCTAAGTGGTTAAAACTTCAGCCGGACGAACCTATCGGTCCTTGTCCAGTGCGGTTCCGGCCTAAGGTAGACAGTCAGCGACTATGGCCGAGGAATCTCGTTGTCGCCGAGTGCTTGTGCGAAGGATCTCGATGTACCAGCCGCGGCCTTCAGATGTGTGTAACTGTTTATGCAAGGAAAACAATTTATAAATATTTTACAGGTAAAAAGATGGTCATGTTGCCGGTAGGATGTCTGTGCGCTGTGCAGAGAGCAAGCTATGTTAAACAAGTTGTTCCGACCATTACAGCTTAATCAATTTTTGTTTACTAATTTACAATTACATTAAATTTAATATAATTTTAAAATTTTAAAACTCAAAATATTACATTATTTTGTTTATCAATATAATTTTTGTAAATACTGATCTTTCATCTAGTATTACAGTTTCTTTAAATATTTAGTAATTGTCAAAAATACAAACATATTTTGATTTGATGAAGATTGTGCAGTATTATGTGAACATTAAGTTATACAACAACAGTGATCCAAAAATTGTTTCTTTAGAAAACTTTAGAAATATTGAACTCTTATAGTCAAAACACCAACATAAAAAAACCGACGACCGTCAGGGTTTATTTTGTTTTTATATTTTGTCACGTAAATATATTTTCAATTTACATTTTACACTGATTTAATGTTTTAACTAATATAAATAAGCATTGAACTTTAAGGGAAATTCTAGTACTGATTTTGAAAATTCATTTTCCTAATTTCTAAAATTTGTTTTGTATTATTTTGTTCTATTCGATCCATATATGACGAATAATAATTCAAGTCAATAATAATTCAGAAAAGTTAGTGTAGTAAATGTTAAATAAAATATACTTTTTAAGATTAAAAAAACACATATATTTCGATTTTTTCAGGTTTTTTTCAATAGCTTCCAAATCAAAGTTTTTTAGGGGTAAATAGACCCAAATATTTTGTTCGAGTAAAATTTCACAAAATCGTTATAGCCGTTTTAAACAAATCCAATTTTTATCACTTTCTTAACAACAAAATATTTTCTTACAAAAAAATGAATCCCGTTATTTGAGAAAATCATACCATACCTGCCAAATGTCATTATAACCTAACATTTAGTTCAGCTTCCGTCAATATGTAAAAATATAGCCTACTAAAGACTGTTTAAAATTATGTTTAATGGAAAGTTGGAAAGAGATTGGCACAAAGATACATAACTGCTTTTGGACAACATATTTTAACAATATTTGTACAATGACAAATATTTTACAGATATAACTTAACAATACCCTGCATTTACTATTTTTTTTTAATTTTTAATTTATATATTTTGTTTTAAACTGTTATATTTGTTAACGCAATAAACATTTTACTATTCTATTACTAGTAAATATAATGAAGAATAAACCTAAAGTAATTCAAACAAGTTAATTGTATAGGATTTATAAATATGCATTCCTCCAAACATGTCTTTGCAGCGTATCTTGTTTATTATATTATTTAAATTTCTTTAAAAAATTTTACTTAATCTTTCTAACATTGATTAATTAATGAAAAACCTGTTAACACAGAAGATAGGAAAGCTGAACACTGATAACAATTTCCTAGGCGGTCAAACACTCGAAGTATGACGTTCTAGTTTAGTTATATATCCATTGCAGTCAATTACCGTGCTTGCCTAATGGAGTGGAAACATTGCCTGCTTTGGTTATCTACTGTAATCGCCAACTGCACAGCCCTGTTGTTATCCCCTATCACAGCACTATTTATTTATTAATTTCAGCCTTAAAACCGTTTTAATTTTTAAATTAAAAATGTTGACCTAATTTATTCATTTCCATTTTAATAAATTAATGTCATTTTGAATATATCAAGGAAAATATGTTTTCTATAACAAAATATAAATTAATCAATTTCTTATAATAAATTATTTACTAAACATATTTTTATAAAATAATTAATTATATAAACTGTGTTTTCCTATTTTGCAGGATTTCATTTAACACTTAATTAATTGTACCATGGTATGTTTGTATTTAGTAAATTTGTAAATTTACTGAGTTTATATTTAAAAGTAAAGTTTTAAAAAAATTAATATTTAACTGCCTAGGCTAATATTTTACTTAAAATAATACAAATTTTTATATATAATATTTCCTATACAAAGCCTAAGTTTAACACTCAAATAATATTAATTTTAATTTATTTTACAAGATATTACTTTGCTAAATTCTTCTTAAAATATTTCGTTTTAAATTAATAAATCATAAAATATAATATTAGGATTTATTTTATTTCATTGTTGTACATGTGTATATTTTCATCTATTTTTGACTCGTTTCCAAGTAATCCGTCAATTTATCGACAGTCTGTTTAAAATTTATTTATTACAAAAAGCGACAAGAAACACGGGCGAATTTCAGAATTTCGCAACAAGATGTATTTTCAAAACAGATATTTGTTCTTGCAGTAACATTAATTGTTGAAATATTTAAATTAAAAATTAACTGTGATACGGTAAGTCTACATAAACTATTAAAATAATAAAGCGAGTAAACTATTTAAAAATTAAGAAAGAATAATGACAAATGAAAGTGGGTAACAGGATTCAATACACAAATGTCCAGAAATTATCAACAAAACTTTAAGAAATGTTTCTACGGAAAAACAGAACTCCATTATGCACATGGCTTAACTCGTCTTGTTTAAAGTCATTCAGTCGCTATGTGATTTTAGAAATTTATTTTCATTCCGTTCGTTTGTTGAAAGTAGAAACGTGAAATTTGGCAAGAAATTCTAATCATTTTTTAAAATATTGGGCACTTCGATCAACAAATTTCAAAATGACGGTCAAAAACCACAAAATTACTTAAGGTTATTAACAAAAACATTAGTATTCTAGAAAAATCTTAACCCAAAGCAAGCTTACTTTAAGTATAAAAAGTTGTATACTAAGATAATAATTAAACAAAGTTTGTTTTCATTTACAAATAACTAAGTTGTCGGAATCAAAGACGAAAAGTTACGTTTCCAATTTCCCCCTTAGTTAGTCTACTCAATTTCGTAAATTAAATTTAGTTTATTTACTGTAAAGTCCGTTTCGTGTCTCGCATTTTTTTATAAATTTTCAGAAAAAAAAACTATTTTGTTTGATATAATATTGTGCATCTTTATTGTTTAACCTGTGTTGAATTGCAAATTTCATTGAAACTAATACTTTTACTAAATGTATCAAATAATCTTGAAAATTTCGGCCGCCATTTCTAACTTTATTGCCTGAAATATGATTTCTTTTACAGTTATAAAGATACGTAAATTTTTGCAACAAATTTTACACATATTTAATCGAGTTTTATACTAGTTACGACCAATACAATCATATCCCGAAATATTGGTAAATAGTTTCCAGACAACCAGTATATGCAGACAATATACAGCCTAACTATAGATGTAGACCAAAGAGAAGAAGCAGGATAGTACTAAAAGCGAAATAGAAAATAAAGATGATGAATGGATGAATAATTTTCTTTATTTTAGACGACGTTAGGACCATTAAGTCTTCTTTTACAATTAACATCAAAAAGGAGGCAGTATCTATTAAACCTTAAAAATAAAACCTGTCAAAAAGCGCTAAAAAAGAAAGTTATATGGCAAAGATATTTTGTAGTAACAATAGTAAAGTATATGTAAATATTTGTTATTATACTTTAAAATTATAAATATTTCCTTTTATTGTATCAATCCCTACATACGTTATACTTTAACATTAACTAAGCTTAGAAGAAATAAAACGTATTCTCATTTTAAATAAATACGATTGTTTTCAATTACGTAAAACATTTTAAATTATCTCAATTATTTGTTATACTTGCCTACTGCGACTTATTGCATTTTATGTGTTTCAATTAAATCTCTGCGGTTTATTAACTGTTATGAAAATGTTGAGGGTTTTGTAATGTTTAGATTTAATGAAATAGAAACGTGAAACTATTTCGAATTATTTTATTAAGAGTTCTAGTACAAAAACATGTGGGTTTTGTAACATCACAACTGTGAACACAATTTAACATACCTACGCCAGTTCTAGGAATAAAATAATTTCGTCCATGCAACAGAGGTATTGTACAGTACAACAGAATTGCTATTTACCTTCAATTACCTCAGCCCCCCTTGCTATGTATTGTGTTTACTCGGTTTCATATCAACTGTAACGAATGATACTTAAAATATTAACTTTCATGTGAGGTTTTGTTATTACATTTGTAGTTTAACACTAGCATAGCTTGCAGCTGTTCCACTGACGAGGGAAACAAACAAGAACTAATAATACTGAATGACATTTAAATTTACGAAAATAAAATCTGCAAAAATTGTTTCTTATAATGGCTTGCTCCGGTTTGTTACTCAATAAAATTTGTTCTATTTCAATACATTGGACTGAAACGATACTGTCATCGTAATGTAATTTAAAATATGAATAAATAACTTTTTTCAAATTGGACCACTGTCGGATTATTTTTTTGCATTTTTAAACATATAGGAAATTTAAAATGATAATTTATGCAGACTGTAAAGTTGAATAATGAAGTGGATTTGGATTTTTTTTTAAATTAAGTAAGTCAAATTATTTTTTTGAATTTTTTTTTCAAAAAAACCAACATTTTTACTGACTTTCTTACTGTAATCAATAGCTGCTGTTTATTCTTTGCTTATTGAACTAATATTTAATAAGGTATTTATGAAATTTTAAAAAATTATTGTTTAATATGTGAATTACAAATTTTTATTTCGAATTTGTTGTAGTCAATTGCTCTTAAATTAAGTAAAATTTGTCAGTCAAAGGACTGACCAACAGAATTAAGATTTTACAAAAATGAAGTAATTAGTTTTCATGCTGGTTGATATGTTATTTGTCTTTTAACTAATTGAAATTGTATTAAAACAAATTTAATAAATTAATCTTCTACATTCAACTGTCTGACAGTTGGCCTGGACATGTAGTCTATAGTTTGTTATTAATTTGTTTCCATTTGTTACTAATTTTACTCATTATTAATGAACTTATTTGTATAAAATATGCAAGATTTTTTTAATAATTTATTTAAATCTACATTCTTTTCTTGTTCCCCAGAAACACTGAGTTATTTTGTATGTAGAACCATTTTACAATTATTCGTTAAATACAATTAAGAGCTTTTTATCTTTATTGATACGTTTAATTTATTAAATTTTCTTCATACCTTTTTATTATATTTTGAATTATAATTTTACAGAATTATCTAATTTATAAGTGTTATAATTTTTATTATATATTTAACTAAATTTGTTATACGAAACAAAAAAAATAAATTTAAAATTAATTACTCATTATTTTAACATTAAATTATTTATCCCATCCTATTTTTATATTATTTTTTTAATGAAATTTAAATGAAATTTTAATGAAAATTTCTAATTACATATACAAAATTTTATGATTTGTTGTTGTTGTTATTTTAAGGCGAAAAGCACATTGAGGTTATTATCGCCTCCCTAAGTGTAAGTGTGAGTGTAAAGTGTTAAAGTAATAAGTGTAGTGTTGTAAGTGTAAGTGTGTTTTAGACTCGAGTACCGCGAGGGACGTCTAAATCCTCTCAATATGTGCAGCTAGTTTAAAATTTTATGAAAGTTATACAATTTGTCTAAATACTTTTAGTATCTGAAAACCTTAATTATAGTTAAAGTTACGGCCTTTAAAAATTTCATGAAATTTAAACAAATAACAAAAGTCTCTACTTCCATTTACAATTATTATTTTTTTGGTTGTATTGAATAAGGTAAAGATTTTTTTTGTAATAATTAGAAACCTGAATCCCTTTAGAATTTAAAGAAAATCTAATTTAGTTGATTTTTGTTTGGGTTTGGTGCAGGCAGAAAGTATACAAATTACAAACAAAAACCCCAACCCTCGCGTACCAATTAGTATGCTCTTCTCGCCACAACGAATACAACACCCAAAGAAGTTGATAAGGCAGTATTTCATTTCCCAAGCCTACAATATTTAATTAATTTCAAAAGAAAATGAGAAAAGCAATTATTTATCAGAACGGAGTCACTGAAAAAATATAGACTGACCAATAACCAAAAAATACAATAATGAAATTTTCCAATTCTTTTAAAAAGTAATCTAATCTTTTTTAAAGAAAACTAAATATACATTAAAATTTGACGAGAAACTGGCCGAAAAAAGTGAAAACTTTAAAATTGTAGTAATTTATTATATAACCAATTAGATTACTTAATTTGTTGCTAAAATTTGATTATACTAAAGTTATATTACAGAAAATAAACACTTATTTACATTATACACAATTATAAAGCAATCTACTAAAATATATCTAACTTGTAGTGCGCTATTATTTCATTATTTAAACATAGCTACCGGACCACATATTTAAATAATTAGGATTATGACCTATTATTCCGTCTAGTGGTCTATTTACTCACTTTGTAAAGGCTAACGAAGTTTCGAAACCTTACTGTTTCATCTTCAGGCCGTAATATAAAATGTGAAGTCCCTCTGTCGAGGTTGTCAGACAACTAGTATGTCCTTATATTCCGGATTCAACTACGGACTCAACGGAGTCCAAAAATGTAACGACATACGAGTTACACGTATCATTTGGCCAAACCAAATTGTATTGTGTGTATTTTAATTGTGTAACTGTGTTTAGTGTTTGTGACGTGTGTTATCAATGTTTTGTTTAACTTTGCGATGACCTCGACCGAGGGATTTGACAATTTGTATTACAGCCTGAAGATGAAAGAGTAAGGTTCCGAAACCGCTGTAGCCTTTGCGAAGTGAGGAAATAAATCATTAGACGGGAAAATAGGTCATAATCCTAATTACGTTAATAATTGTGATGGATGGGATGGCAAGTATTATAATATAAAGAACAAAAGTGTTCAATATTTATTAATGATGTTATTTACATACAAATGTACAAGATATCCGAAAATTCTGAGGAATATTGTACTATAATCGGATATGTAGTACAATAATGTCAGTTATAATTTAAATATTTATTAATGATGTTATTTACATACAAATGTACAAGATATCCGAAAATTCTGAGGAATATTGTACTATAATCGGATATGTAGTACAATAATGTCAGTTATAATTTAAATATTTATTAATGATGTTATTTACATACAAATGTACAAGATATCCGAAAATTCTGAGGAATATTGTACTATAATCGGATATGTAGTACAATAATGTCAGTTATAATTTAAATATTTATTAATGATGTTATTTACATACAAATGTACAAGATATCCGAAAATTCTGAGGAATATTGTACTATAATCGGTTATGTAGTACAATAATGTCAGTTATAATTTAAATATTTTTGAAACGACGTCCCTGAGCTTCACAGCACTAAAACACAAATTAATTAGAAACAATCAGATCACTGGTAGAATTAAATTTACTCCATGAATACTAATTATGAGCACTGTAAGCGGGAAGCTATTTTAATTGTCATTTGTGATGTCTCGAGTTCCTATTTTTCCCTCATAAAAGCGTGTCCTCCTAAAGAAGTTTTCACTTTTAAAAATAATGTACTTTTATTTTCCACTTATAAAATGCATTACTTTTGCTAGTTTATATTATTATTATTACTTTTTATATGTATTTTAGCATAACTATATACTTAAGTTCTTTTGTGACAAGTAATTGATAATAGTATTCCTAAATGTTAATAAGTATACTTTTTAATATGCTGCATTCAGATACAATTAAATATTAAAAATAGCTTTTATATTATATAAAGAAAACAAAAAGGATATACTTTCGTTACTATAATTATTAAATTTATAGCCGATATTATGAAAAGATTAATTTTTAAATTTTTAAAATTTTGTTATTAGAGGCCAGTTGCTTATCCTTTAGTATAAACAAAAATTGTTTTAAATAAGAAGATATTTTAAAAATAATACGCTTTTACTTATAAGCGTTTACGTTATCACTACAAAGTAAATAGTAATTTGGTGATTAAGAAATAATTGTTTCTTAGGGCCTTTTAAAATCTTACAAACAAAAATCATTTTCACTTGGATACGTGTTTATTCATAAATTTAGAAACAAATGAAATAACTAATCAGCTTTTACTGACTTTATATATATTTGTGCTTATCGCTACGTTCACAAATATCAAATACAGATTAATAGATACAAATTTTAAATAGTGAGCTTAATTCTCAAAATCTGTTCTTTGAAAATCCGTTCAAACTTTATACCTTTTAAAAATTGTTTTGATAAAAACAGTGTTAAAATTTTCAAGTAAAAATATTAATTTTTTTTAAAAGTAGGTATTACATGTTTTTGAAATATTGGTAAGTATGAATAAGATATTTGTTAAGGGTGTAAATAATGTACAACGTTACTATAAATATTATTTTACTAAAATTTTAATATGAAAAAGTATCACATCACTGAGTATTAACCA
This sequence comes from Callitettix versicolor, assembly GCA_022606455.1. Lineage (NCBI taxonomy): Eukaryota > Metazoa > Arthropoda > Insecta > Hemiptera > Cercopidae > Callitettix > Callitettix versicolor. Next base: position 44,602,359 of record CM040191.1, read on the forward strand.
ATATTATACACCAAATTTAAAGAAACGTATAAAAAGAAAGTTTCTTTATATATCTTAAACTGCAATTAATTATTCCAAATTTTGAACATTAATGTCTTGAAAGAAAGGTTATATACCAAAGAATACACACGAATTCTAACTTAGGATTTCTAACTTAAAACACCATAAAAATTGAAAGTTTAAAAATTGATTGCCAAAATAAAACACTGAGGTAGTACTTAGGTAAATAACATTTATAATTCTATTACAGAAAAAAATATTTTAACTCAATAATTGCAAGATGTCCTTTTACATTATATTTTCCATGATCCTAATGATGGCTCAGATAAAAACGTCACCATAGGCCTACACAAAATTTTTGGTAACATTATACAATAACATGATCGTGTTTATTTCGTTCGGCTTACATTTTTATAAACAAAGCACCCCAACCCCGTACCAGAGCTTATTCAGTTACAAATTAAAGCTCCAACATTAGCCGAATTGCAAGTATGTATAAATTATTAGAGATCTCCGTTCATTATGCAAAAGGATGGACTGCAATGCACAATGAATAATTTTACTCTTTAATGTATCTCTACTGTATGCACAAACATACATGCATGTGCTTTCCTCACACGGTCATTCGGTTTTTAGAGAAGTATTCGCAGTTGAAATAACCTTTTATGTGCTGCCTCGCTGACGTAATACATGGGAATTTCCAACAAACTATAACACTAACTTTTGTAATTCTTTTTAATCTGCATTTCACTATTATAATTAGCATTAAAATCTACACATGTTTGCATTTTTTACAGTTTCAAACTACTTAGAAAACACAAAAATGAACTTTGATCGCTGTCATTATCATTGCTTTATTTTAAATGAAATTTTCAATGTAAGAGATTAATTTGTACAGATTTTTCGTTGAATACGATGGACAAATGATATTTCTAAAATAGGTGGATGATTTTACGAATATTTGAATATTATATTGAATATTGTATTAATTAATGCTATTTTGAAAATGTTTACAGCACTTTGCAGCATTGATGCTATTATTGCAATCAATTTTGTGTCAAGTTTAAATCATATCGGACTGATATAGCGTTTGTTAGAATACTAAAAAACACACACACACACACACACACACACACACACACACACACACACAGCATATTTTTAACTTCCGGTTTAAATCTTATTATAAAGATTTCTGTTCCACATCTATTTCTTCAATAAAAATTTGCTAAAAAATTAGAACAAAACTCAAATTTTCGTGTACTTGATTACATGCAGACATCGAGCATTTGGCAGAGTTTCCTGAGTTTTATAACATTTTAATGAAAATAATTTTAATTATGGGCAAAAACAACAAAGCTTTGATATTAGAAAGGTTCACTAATTGGTATTGAGAGAACAAATATAAGTATTAATGAACTTTTAAAGATATGTACAATTTGTTCATTTTACAAAAGGGACACGAATTAAAAACGTTCTGCAGATAATTTTGTATTTGTTATTGTTTGTTTTGAGGGTCTGTAAGTCATGCAAATCTTACACACAGTGCTAACTCCTATTTTCAGTTTGGTCAAACCCCTTTGTGCTAGGCACACGGAAACAAACTGCTTATAATACTTTGCTAAAAACGTAAACCTAACCGTACTTACGAGCCAGACTGTATTTTTAAAATTTATTATAAAGGTGAAAAGGTTTTCTTTGGTTTATTCAATTAACGAGATTTACCTTTTCTAAATTCGCTTGACAAGTAGCAGATGCAAACTGTTATGATTTAGTAATGTCATTACATGCTTGAAGGGGACAAATGAGGCCATTTAACATTGTGTAGTCAGACATACCTGTTTGTAGGTTGGTTTAACGTGAAGCATTGTTTTGTCTTTCCAAATACCAACTATTGCTGTATTATTTGATTTATGAGCTTACAACAGCTCACAGTATTGCAAACAGAAATTGATAATCGCGTAATGCAGCTTTCTCGCTGACTTGATGGAAACGAATTTCCAAAACGGAAACATATAAATATACTCTTTTTAAAATCTGATTGTATAATTGTAATCATTGTTACAATTTTCATAATTATCATTTGTTTTTAATTACATTAAAAAACTGAAATTAACTCTGACCGATATAAGATTAATTTTCAATGTAATTTTAAATTCCAATTCATGCAGATTTCAAGACTGAATATTGTTTAAATTTTGTCGGTGATTGTTTGAATTTGAATTAGTTTTTAAAAACTGAGAGGAAATAGGTACGATTTTTAATATATATGGAATATCCCTCACACATACAATGTTAATGATGTATAATTCAAATCAGTTAAAACAATTTAAACAATAGAAAATATCGTTTGTGAGCAAATCAAAGAAACCAAAGTAAACCAATTCTTCCGCTGAATTTTTTTCTGACTTAATTTTTGAAAATTTATATAATTAATTTTTAGATTGAAGTTCTATAACCTTTAGATATTTTTTCCGCTTACGACTCGGAAATTTTTAAGAAAACAATTTCAGAAAAAAATCAAATTGATAAAATAACTTGAGTCATGAATCTTAATATAAACAAGGTTAAACAAAATGTTTAGTTTAAAAAGGCACATATATTATTTCTTTAATAATTGGGGATTAAGGGGACTACAGATTCGACTCGAGTGTGTTTTTTGTAAATTTTCTTTCGTGTTTTCTATGCGTACGTGATAATAATATATAACATTTATCAGACTATTATTCTTATATTTTAAAAAAAGTTAAAACTAAAATATTGTAGGATTAATTTAATGGAAGCCTAAAGTAAAATATTTATAGACTAAAATATAACAGAAACTAGGAAAGCAGTTTTAATGCGATGACAAAAACGTTTATTGGCTCATGTTGGATTCTTCAATAATCAAAGTTATTTGGAAGAATTCCAATATATAAAGGACTAAGTTGTCGAGAAACCAAGAGTGAAAAATAAGGTTCTAAAGTGAAAATATTCTTATCAGAAATATTGTAAGATGAACATTTTGAATTCTTAACAATTAATCAAGTTTTTCGTTTGTTTGTTTTGTGTGTTTGTCATTTTACTTTTTACTGTAACAAGTCATAGAAAATATATTCATAGTAAAAAATTGATAATCTAATTTTTCCAATATATTTATCATTAATAGCTGTCTAAATTAGCTTCTTGAGTTTTTAAAATCGTTTGAAATTAAGAAATTTAATTTGACGGGATTCAAAATTCCTTTTAGTACATTTATGTACACTCAAACTCAAAATGCTTATAAGCAGATTTTAATGGTGTTTATGATGGTAAAATCAAAGTTTTTTTTTAAAAAAAAGTAAGACAAAACATTACTTTGGGATATTCGCTTCCATCACGTCAGTGATTTTTTCAAAATATGTAGAGAATTCATAACCCCAACTAATTCACTTTGTTTGTGAAAATTTTGCAATTTTTTGAAAATGAAATATTTTACATTTAGAGACATATATATTTAATTATTTATTTTAAACATGCATAAATAATTGACTGGTTTGTGAGAAACTTTGCCCAGTATTTATTCAAAATTTAAATGAATTATAAACGGATCTACGGGTTTTCATGTAGCAATATTTTTATGCAAATTCATCCGATTGGTTTTTGAGCTACTGAAAACGCCTTTAGTTAATTAAAATTAAAGCGAAACATTGCATTCAGCTTTAAAACTTTAATAATATTTAAGATTGCATTAATTAAACAAAAACAAAATTGGTGACATATTTTCTTATGTTATGGCTAGTTTATGTTTATTTTGCAAGAATTATCCCGTTTATTTAAATAATATTGTGACGTGACGTAGACGAAAGTTCTTAATATTTTTTTTTAAAACAATTCTGAAATTTAATTAAAAATTTTTGTAAATAAAAAATAAGACATATACATAAGAACTAATCAAGGTAAGCAAAAAATGTTCTGTTCTTTCTCGTAAAAATATATAGCAATTTTAAGTTACCATCAACAATTTGTTAAATGTTGACTCTATATTATAACAACACAAGTCACTAATTTATCACCAAATTTACAATAATTAAGTGAAGTATTAGTGTCAAAATAAGATACTTGCACTTAAAAGCAGATATCCAGTATGTACTGGATAAATGGAATTCGGAGGTCACATGTCCAAGTACTAAGGAATATCAAATTATGTAAACCAATTTGTGGAAAATTAATATTTAAAAAAATCGCAAGTTATATTATGACTGGAAATTATATAAATTAGCCAATAACTACCAAAAATTACTCAAATTACAATATTAACAGATGACATATCATATATCGATATTATAATCTGAACGATGTATAATGATACTTGGCGAGGATTACAAAGTATTAGATCTTATATTTTTTATTTTGCGATTCTTTCATAAATTTGCCGCCATTTGCTCAGTATTATTTAATATTTCTTGGTACATTGAATACGTGACGACAGAGTTCACTTTACTATGAACTTTTCACGCTAGCATTCACTCACGACTGCAAATATTTTATTCTGAAACTAATGTTAAGGAACTATATTATTTAGAGACTAATGTGCAGTTTTGGAAAAATCGAAAAAACCAAAAATAAACCCCAGTTTTCATTTTGTTATTTCCTATTTATTCTAGAATTGCAACATTTACTTAAAATTTGGTATATAGCCTATATAAAAATTATTCGTATACGACCAAAATTTGAAAAGAATATGAATAAAACACTTTCTGAGAAATTATTCCGATTTTGTGGTACCTTTCGAATCATATTTTTGGAAATTAATGTAACAAGAAAATGTTTGTACAATGTTTTTTGCTACATTTATTACTTGTGTGATCGTGTGTCTATTTGTGTGTGTGTGTGTGTGTGTGTGTGTTTTGCGATATTAAAAAAGGTGGAAAAAATCTTTTATAGACTACCTGGGGTAGGGTACCGCACTACCCCAGAGTGTGGGACTCAAATTAAGTTCAAACTCAAGCTCAAACTCAAGTTAAGATATACTGTTACCCACTAAAATAACCACCTTCTGTAAACCCTCTCCTGTAAAAAGCATTCCTCTTCTGTAAACCCCTCCCCACGGTACCGCCGCCAGGCATTACTACGTGGGAAGGTGAACTGGCTGACCGCCTTCTCTTCTACAGCGTTGGCTCTTCTTTCTCGATCCTCAGACCTCAACCTCTTCATGACCACTGCAGCGAATCCTGCAATGGCCTTCAGTTGGCCTCTGAAGCCATCACTATCGCAACCAGATTTTCCGGTGTAATGTTGTCTCGAAGATGTGTTTGCAGCCTCATCCTTTCCTCATCGAATCTCCGACACCGGAAAAACACATGCTCCGCATCTTCCTCCACTGCTGGAAGACAAAGGGGACAAGTTGAGTCTGTTTCCAGCCCGAAACAGAACAAGTACGCTCGGAATCAACCGTACCCAGTGGGAATCTGTGTGAGATAGAAATCCACCTCCCCATGTTCCCTGTTGCACCAACCCTGGATGTTACATATGAGTTGGTATGTCCATCGTCCATTTGTTGATTCGTCCCATTGTCGCTGCCATGTCTCCAGGGTCCGATTTCGCTCCTCTGTAATTGCCATTGTATGACTATATCGCGGCTCAGCACTTTGCTTGCGCCAGTAGAGCCTCGCTCTTTAATCAGTCATTAGCTCCATTGAGGGTTCGCCCGCCACTACGCATGCAGCGTCTTAGGAAACTGTTGTGTGTGTGTGTGTGTGTGTGTGTGTGTGTGTGTGTGTGTGTATGTGTGTGTTTATGTGAACATCAGTGGTGACTAAACTAATTATCGGTTTTGATTAATTTTCTCGTGCAGATATCTTTTGCACAGTACATAAGAAACTGATAAAAATTGAATTGTATCGTTTCTAAAGATTTTGATAAAGTCTTGATGCAGACAAACAATTGAATCTTGTAGTATAGAGAGTTAGATGCGTAAGCAATGGGAGAAATTTAAAATCCATATAGTTTCTCAAAATCGGTTCATCAAATTTTGTAACCAATGGAGATAAATAACTCAAATAATTGTGGAAAAATTTTAATTTGAGAAACTTATTGTTTTGAAGTAAGTCGGAATAAACCCTAACGGCAATCGCTTTTTCGATTTACTCTCAAAACGTAAAGTATTTTTTTCTTTTAAATTTGATAATATGAATTGAGTTATGATTCAGAGTAAATATGTGAGTCAAATTTTAAAAAAGTATTCTGAGAGTTTAAGACAATTTTCTCTTGTGTTTGCTTTTAAAAGTTTTTTTCTCTTTTCTAAAATACGGAAAAGTAAGTGAAAAGTTCGTATTTCCACTAGTGATAACTTCTTTACACTAGTGTTTAACAGTTTGTTCGTAATGTAAGAACTCAGACTTGTGGCTGTCCACACTCTTGCGTCAGTTAATATGCGTTCTTCAGTTGCATTTTGCCAACTGTTGGAGAATTATTTTCACCTTACTGGAAGCCAAGAAGACTGAATGACTTAAGAGTAATAAAACTACAGGAAGAAGGGTGACTTTTATAGGTCCCGCAGGGAACGTCACACGTAATGGAGGAAAACTAGGAAGAAATAATTAATTGTTGTTTATGAGAAACGTACTGCCCTACTAATAAAGTTACCCTAAATCATAAATCAAGGATCTTAAGTAAAAACATAAATAAAACAAGAAATACATAAAATTTAAATTTAACCATATTAGTTTTTACTTTTTCGTTATATTATGTATATAGAAAATAGTGATTGTTAAAAAAACATATTTGAGATTTGATAAATATAGGCTACTATCCTTTTGCAGATCCCCCGAGTCCAAAAAGTGAATTCACTATAATAAACATAATTATAAAATAATAGTTATATTTAAATTGTACATTAATGTTATACATTATAAATGTTAATTATTTAAATAATTATCTTTATTTTTTCCCAGTTATCTTATTTTTACATATACAGTAATTTCCTTCATATTTTTTCAAAACAAAATAATGAATTTATTTCCACCCATCAAGTTACAAAATATAAAATATATTCAAAACTTTGGAATTACACTATATCCATTATCTGGTCAGTGGTAAGAAAAAAAATAATATATTTTAAGCTATAAAACCTAACTCCATCCCATCTTACTAAAAACCAATCTTACTAAAACCTTGATTTCACTTCTGTGTTGTAGTTATGTTTATTTAGGTTGATTCTTTCATTATTACCACAAATTCATTTCATCCTTCAGTTCATCCGCTTAGGTCCCTACCCTAATTTTCTAAGGAAGAAATATCGTCTGCATTAGCCCAAATGTGCACAATAGTCGGACGTTAAACACCAAAAAAAAATTCTATGGAAGAAGTTTAACCCCTCCGCCTATACGAGGATTCTTGTTCGTTACGTTTTGCTTGTAGCTTATAATTCACCTTTTAAAAGTCTTGTAAGGCTGACACCGGAGAGTCTACTGCGTCTTTAATAAGCGCACCTCAAGATTACGTGTTCGGGACTTCAGTTACTACCGTAAGCTTTGCCTCGTCCTCGTTTGTCAAGGTCAAAACCGGTTGTGAGTAGTAAAGCCTATATCGATTAAAAATGATCATAGGTCTCATTATGACCGGTTTCCATAATTTAGACTTAATTACTACTTACAATATTCATTAAATTAGTTCAGCTTCCAGCAATGTACGAAAGCGCGCACTCACAAACATGGACGATCTGATTGACGGACCCTTGAATAAAACGAATATTTTTTATCTCTGTGAACCTGAAAACGGAAATATCAATAAAAATCAAAAGATTAATTTGTTTTACGATCATCCAACTTCGTATAGCGAGAACATAAAAGTCTAATTGTACTTTCAAATAAAGAAAACATTTGATAATTTAAATGTGTCTAATATAAAGTTTGACAGTACATGAAGCTGGAGCTACTGACGTGGTTAAGGACTGGATTGTTTACGAAACACTTATGATTGGCTTAATAGCAACTAGTGTCTGTTGACACATGGCAATGCCAATCAAAATTAATTACGAACCGAAGCAATGCCGACAGGATTATAGGAGCAGAGTATTGGATGTCACTTGTAACGTACGCTGTTAGTTTTGTTATTTGTTTCAACTAATGAAAGATTCGTGGGATGGTAAGTGTTTAAAATAAACAAGCAATCAAGTCACGCAGTAGTCAAGGTGACGTGATGGTGGCGAATTTCGAAAAAAAAAATAAAGAACATATCACTTACATTTTACTTTATAATTAAACAATGAGTAAAAAGTGGAACCTGTAAAAAATAAATATGTAATTATTAATCACTAGTATATATATATATATATATATATATATATATATATATATATATATATATATATATATATATATATATGTGTGTGTGTGTGTAATAACACTGAACACTTTAATGTTTTCTATGACAAAAATATCCATAGAAAAGTTTTATATATAAATATAAAGTGTCATGACATATATATATATATATATATATATATATATATATATATATATATATATACAGTATATACCTAATTTATATACAGAACCCATGATAGTAACTTTTTCCAACAATTTAAACGGTAACCGTAAAATTTACAAAAAATGCTGTTAGACCAACTTTATTGGAAATTGCATGTCTTTTTCTATGAAGCTGTCAAGAAATTATGTTTTGCCGCTAAGCCAGTAATACTGGAAGTAACCAGCAATACATTCACATCGTTGAATTAGATCCGCCATCCGTGAAATGGAAGAGAATGAGGGAAAATCTTACACATACGTTTTTCGGGTTTCATACAAGGTACCTTCGTAATAAATTTTAAAACAATCGGTCAGTATGTTTGGCAAAGCTGCTAATTGTAAATCAGAAGTTAAAACGGAAGTGAATGGGTAAACATCTTATAAATACGTCGTTCGGTCTTTATGCAATGCACTTCCGTACCAAATTTCAAAACCGTAAACAAACTTTTAACAACAATGTGTTTAGACACGTTTTGTTCAATGCGTTTTGGCGTAATATAAACGAACAGTCGAGTTGAAACGAAGACTTCGCTTCGCTCTTCCAGTAAGTTTGAGCATTTTAAGGTAAGTACGCTTGTATAAAAATATCAGCAATCTATAAAATACCGAGCAAGTAAATAATATTTATTCTGTGTACAAACGTGTATCTAACACTAATTCAATAAACGAGATACGAGTCTATTGAACAGGAAATAGCTACTGAAAATTCAATTTAGTAACCATTGTCGAATTCCCATTTCACCGATCATCATCTTTACAAGTATAGAGGAAATATTTTCCAATTTAAAAGATTATGTCAACTGAAGTTGACAGAAAGCGGCCGGATGAAAGAGCTTCACGTTAACGTAACGTTAAATACATCAAAATAATCGAAACCTATTACATAATCGAAAACATTTAATCTTGCGCATAAGTAATATCTGGACAATATTCTGAAATGCAGCTTAAACGCCGTTATGAAACTACTACAATAAATATTCTCCTAACAGCTCTGACGATTGTTAATAAAATTTGGCAGAAACATTGTGCAAGACAATTTTTTTAAGTGGCTGAAACACTACAATTTGTAAATTAATTATAAATGTCATAAATCTGTTATATGAAATATTTTAAATTAAAAATAAATTAAACTTCTGTTTTTTTTTGTAATTATTAAAAAGAAAAATGTTGCGGATCAAAAATATGTTTCAAAAATGATTCAAAAACCGAATGTAGGAAATTTAAAAGGTCGAGTTTCAGAAATCGGCTTCAATTATTTTGCTATTTTTAGTGGTTCATAATTTAAGAAAGTGTTTATATTTGAAATAAAAGCAAGTTACAGATCAGACGTAAATATAAAAACCGAAAACAAACTTACTAATCATAACATTAACCTCGTTTCAAATTTTACTAGAATTTGTTGTTGTGTTTTCAGATAAAATCTTAGTTTAAGCAAAATCCCCTAGCAATGTTTTAAAACGTAGTGCTTTTTTCGTTTCCGGTATTTATTAGTTTCTGAATAGATTTTTGAAACATTTCTTATCCAAAAATTGTGTTAAACCTTCAAATAAATTTTAAAATTGCTTTTACAAAGATCCAAAACTTTTTATTTTGTAATTTCAACCAGAAATTTGCAATAAACATTTACGTTGTGACTGAAAAACTAATAAGCGAATTTCCGTTGGAATATTAAGCTACTGAATAGCCGTCATGCAAACCCAAGACCCTCAGGCAAGCCAGTAATGAGAATTTCCTACATGGAAAAATATAACCACACGAATATATAAAATCTATGACGCAACATAATTTACCAACGTGTATTATATAAATATGTGGCAATTATAAAAAAACAATGTTTCAACCTAACACTAAAAAACCTAACGTGAAATACAAACGTGTGTGTTCGTTTCAGCAAATTAACGTTTACATTTTTGGAACGATGTTTAAAAATTGGTCTAAAAATGGACCTTGAGAATATTTTACACTGAAATTACAGAAATAAAGTTGACGTTATCAGGGTTTGTTTTAATATTTTCAATATTTATGCAGATTTTAAGTTGTATTGTGCTGAAATATTTGTATTATGTTACTTTCGATTGTTGGCTTCCATAACGTCAGCGAGACAGTTTCGTGTTAGGTTAGGCTAGGTATTCCAGTTCTTATTAACTACTACAGTACTACAACCCGTTCTTTGTTGATCGGCCGGAACATTTAAAAATTTTTTTTTAAATGACTCTCTTCAATTTGTTAAAAGCATAAAATGTCAAGATTTTTAAATAATAAAACTTGAAATGCCAACAAATAAAATTAATTC
>CM040191.1:44620640-44703140 GCA_022606455.1 Callitettix versicolor
TCTTTCGAAATATTTTAAGTGTTGATACAGTTATATTTGAGTTATTTGAAATACCACACATAAATTGTATCAAATTTATACATTTCAAATATGGCTGCCAAAATCAGCAAAATAAATTGGGAACAGGACATTAAGGTAGTTAAAACCATTTCGTGGCTTTACACTGTCTTGATATCTTTAAAGAGGCCTACTTTGTTACTTAATGTTCATGTTATTTCATACATTTTTCCTTACATATTTTTCGTGATCTATTATACTGGTTTTCGAAATATAAAAGTATTTTTTGTCAAATAAAGCATTTTCGTCAATTTTACGTTCTAAATGTAAACAATTTCCAATGAGTCATTAATTTTACAATATAATCACTTTTTCGGGACCTCTAGTTTCAAAAAAGTACTTTTACTTAATCATTGCATTTGTGCACATCGAAGTAGACTAAAATAATTTACCATTTTTTAATGAAATTAGTTGTATAGGTCTGGTTTACAATATTTAGTAAATATCACTTATTTTTGTAAAAGTATTTTTGATAGCTTTTGCAATAAAAAATATTTGTTACGACATTCTAAACGGATTACAACTGACACAAAATTGTCGTTATAACCCCAGAAATCCGGCATAAGAGGTTTAGTAGCCCCTTGCATTGTGATCGAAGACCTGTTATGCAATCAGATAATGCAGTCGATTAGTAGATATTAAACAAACTGAAAATTAATCCCCATTCTCAAATAATTTCTGCTTCAAAATTTAAAAAAAGTTTGTGTACGAGTTTTAGTTGTTCGGTTTGTTTCGAAATTCTTTTTTTTATATACTTAAAGTTATGTACGTTTAACCCAGAGTTATGAACGTTCATACAGGGATAAAAATTCAGTGAAGCCTAGTGAACCGATTTTGAGAAATCGAGTCTTTTATTTTATTTTTCAGTAACTTCGGAACCGTAATATCAGAAAAATAATTGAATTTGTGAATGTTTGTGTATAATTTTTGTATCATTTACTAAACATTTGTAAGCTAACACTTTCACCTACAAAAATAATTCTCTCAATCGTTTACTTAGTTAACGAGTATATCTACGGCTTCCAGTTCTCTGTGTAATGAAGCCCGTATGTGTTACAAGTTAGTTGTTGACTTTTGAGTTACGAATGTTTATTATAGTATCGAAATTTTATCAGAATCTGTTGTGTCGTTCTCAAAAATATTTCAGATTATTTCTATTGGAAAATGAGCAATTGGAGCAGCCATCAAAGTAAAACATCTCTATATCTATCTATCTATCTCTCTCTCTCTCTCTATATATATATATATATATATATATATATATATATATATATATATATATAAGAATGTAAAATGGCACGAGCGGGACCTCACGGCACAACAAAACGTTTAGCCAGATGGAACAGAAAAAAAATTGAAGAGAATTAGCAGACTAAGCATTTCCAAGCACCTCAATAAGGAACTGGGAATGGAGAAACTAATACTTTCAATCCTCTCAAATTTCTAGACGATATAAGAGATTAGGACTGCAGAAGGCGCTGTAACTAAACATATAAGGAATATGGAAGGGGGTACTATAAATCTGCAAAGGTCGTAGTGCAATAATAACGCTACAAACTCATTCAGTCATAACCACCCACATGTTTGTCATAACTTAAAGATTCATAATCTACGCTTATGAATACTTCAAATTTGATGTAACGATAAAATTAAATGTACAAGCATTCAATAATGTAAAATATAAATTAATTTAAATTAGAGATATTCCTGTGATTGATTTCTAGATTATGTTTTATAAATTTGGAGTATATAAACTTTTGGAAACATTATTACCTATTGGCCTAATAAGTGGCCTACCTAGTGGTTTTGTTAAGGTACTAAAGAACTCACATTACTATGTTTATAATTTCCACTTTTTATTTGTATAAAGTAAGTAGAAAATATAGCAAAAGCAAAAGAAAATATTTTAAAATTTGCTTGCGTATATTCGTTTTTGCTAAATTTTACGATTAAAAAGCCAAACTACATATTTTCATAAAATATATTTTACAATTCTTCTAAAATTTTAATCATGTATGAAAAGAATTATGACTAAAAAATAAAAAATTGTAAATAAAAGCAATTTTACAAAAACGCAAACATATATCAGAAAAGCAAAATAAATCCTGACGTCGGTTTAAAAAAATCGAGTTGCTCAACTAATAACAATTACAGTTTTCTGTTTTTTTCCAATAGCTCCATTTATATGGATTGGATAAAGATTTTCAAAAACTTTATTGTTTTTCGTATTACATGTATTTACTTTTTGAATTACAAATCAAAGTTTAGAATTATTTTATTCACGGTGTAACGATAATTTCACTCCACACCCCAAATCTTCAACATCGTTGTTTATTACCACAAAAAGCTAACGCAAGCTGAGCTTATCTTCGTTATAAATAATTCTTTTAAAATGCCCCCACGAAAGCAAACTTAATCCAGCCACAATTTACTGCTAATATTTATCATATTTTATTACCGAAATTGTTTATAACCTTACTTTTATTATTTTTTTTACTGGGATGAAGCATTTAACACTCCATTGTTGGTTATCTCTTACGTTAAGCTGTAATTTAATGTTTAACAAAACAAAAATTTTATGACCGGATTTCCTACAATATTTCTTAGTATAAATATTCTACATTATTTCTTAATAATTTTCTATTTTGTTAGGAAATTAAACAATTTTCGTAATATTGTTAAACTTAAGATCCATTTAAATATGAATAAAAGAGCATTACTTTAAAAAGTTACTTTGTTATAAGATATTTAGTAATTTTATTCGAGCGAAAATCATTTAAACTCCCTTTAGGCTATTATTGTAATTAATGCCAACCTATCTTCTGCTTTCCGACAATGATTTTGTCGTATAGTTTTCCTCTAGGCCTGCCTTGGGTATTTAACTTTATGTTTTAAACAGACATCATCCATTCCATCGCAATCCAAGTTTCACATCTAGAACTAATTAAACTTTCTACGGTCTTACTGCTATCTAAGGGTATTTAATTCTAGGGCTTTAGGACAGGTATCTCTACTAGTACCAGTTATCTCTAGGTGGCAAATATCCATTAAGGAAAAAGGTAATTATTTTTATACCATAATCATATCAAAACAAGAGACATTATTTTACAAATTTTTGGTGTTATAAAAAGTAACACAAAATGCGGTACTTTTAATTGCAGATTTTTATTGGAATTATTTTTAATTCTCGTAAGCTTATGATGCATTTAACATAAAAGCACTAAAAATATATTGAAACTATTAGTTAATACCAAACAATGAATTTATATAAAAATGTATTTTGAATCGTCTGTTACTAGTCTATTGGTGGAATTATGTGGCTGAAGGAAAATTATTTACAATGATTATACATTAAAATATTTGGATATTATTGAAATGTTCCTTCCTATAATTAATAAAATACATTAACTATGACATTGAATGAGATATTTTTGTTAATAAATTTTCAGATTTGTAATCTATACGCTCTACCACTCACATTTATTTTTATTTTATTTTACGTAGATTAAAAATACTACATGTTACATGTTAAAAATATTACATGTTAAAAATACTAATTTCGTAATTTGCAATAATTAAAACCAATAATTAGTAAATATCTTAATTAGAAAGATACATAATTTATCAACTTTAGCCGCCAATTTTTTAAATGTATAGTTATAATCATTTAAATATCATAAATGAGAATTAACTTATTTATTTTTAAAATTACACATGTTTATATTATTATTGTTTATTCAGACATATGCCATAGTTTGTTTGTATGTATAGGAGAAATTCAAAACCTTTTCAGAGAATAAACTCTTGTTTTCAAGTTCTTAACTTAAAACCAGAAAAACATTATTGATAGAGATCAGTCATCACTTCCTTGACACAAACAAAATTGTTTAGTCTCGTGCATAAATAAATATGCATACAGACAAAAAAGTGGACGAACATCCAAGTGAAAATTACTTTTGTGAACTTCGGGAATCTAAAAATGGCTAAATCTAGGCAACCAAAATTTTTAAGATTGATTTTTTTCACGATCTTTATATAGTAGGCTATATCAAGTATTTTGTTCTTCGTATAACGAGAAAATAAAACAAATTAATGCAACTATATCCCAGCCACTTAGTAAAAGTCCTGCGCGAAAATTTCTCGCGCATCTAGGATTCTCCTCCAGCTCCCTCCAATAGTCCAGTGATACAGGATCTGTCAATCTGAGTCTACAAACTGTTAGCGATATTGAAGGAAAAGTTAGGACCTATGGGATCAGTGGATACTCGACCTCTCACTCGCACACTTTTTCTCTGTTATACTGGTGTTCCTAGCAGGATGTTTTCTAAGCGGTTGACCAATACTAAGTGTATAACTAGCCGTACAATATAATGTAGAAAAAACGATGCTTTGGGTTTGCAGCTCCGATATTTGTGGAATAATTTTTAAAAGCGGCTTTATTGTAGGGATACGTCCTTAATACCTGACGTAATACTGGGAGACGGTTAATACCTGTGTAATACTGACCGGAGGCGTGGCGAACAGAGTGGTAGAATTTTCCAGCGTAACGTCCTTTAAAATATCTTTTATTTTCAGATCATCCACTGTGTTCCTTCACCAAATGACACTATTCTTTCCAAGAAATAAGCTTCTTCGAGTAGACCGTAACCAAGCCCTCGCCGGGAATCGAACCCGTGTCCTCGGGGTGAAAGCTTAGTACGCTATCCACTAGACCACCGAGGAGGCTCTTAACGTATTATTATCAGTATTTTGGGTTACATATGAAATACTGTAAATGATATAATATGAAATAAAATCCATTGACACACAACTAACAAAGTTATTATTATGATTAGTTATTCTGTTTTTAAAAATGAAAGACCAGTTGTTTATTTGTAGAAGAAACTATACTTCGCTTAGTTTATCTATGAAAAGACCAGAAAATAGTATTGTAAAGTGAAGGGGATTTTTTTTTCTATGTAATAATGACGAAATCATGTTACTTTCATTTTCAGAAATAAACAGCTGTTTTTGATTGTTTTTGTCTTGTCTGCAGCAGTTCTAATTCGTTTGTTTTTAATAAAATAGGTTAGGTTTTAAATAATTTTTTTAATGTACACTGTCTTTGTACATTTTTGATACATTTTCTGATTACTTAATTTGAAAATAATGTACTCAGGGCAAAAAGTGAAGTGTTAAATAATTATGTCGAGAGTATCTCCAGATAGGCTATTTAACTCTGCTACTGAAGATGCTTTTGATTTTTTGTTCAAAATAGTTCTAATAGGAGATTGTGGAGCTGGAAAAACCTGTGTTGTTCAAAGATTTAAATCGGGAAATTTTGTAGAAAGACATGGTAATACTATCGGCGTAGATTTCTCTATGAAAACTGTTACTGTTGATGGTAAAAAAGTTAAAGTAAGTTCTCATTGTGTTCTTTTTATTTATTAGAATATACTTTAATAATACTAGATTTCATAATTGAACATAGACGAGTTTACTTATAATAAGCTACCTTAATTTGTCAAAATTGTATAATTGGCTTATGTCTTAGTCTTCCCATACTTAGGTTTACCGAAATCACAAAAAAATTACTGAATGGTTTTGCTGATGCATTTTTCAGACTCTAGTAAGTTGATAAAAATTATCGTTTTCTTTGAAGAATATTAATAAAACTAGGTAGGCATTTCTACACTTTTGAGCCTTTTGCTAAAGTAGTAATTTTAATAATTTTTTCTTTGAATATGTAGGTTACTTTAACATTGAATTAAAAGAGATTTACCAGTAGAAGATTAAATTTATTATAAGTTATGATTTTGTCATTAACTGACTGCTAAGCCATGCATAGTATGCTAATAATGTAACTGACATTTCAGGGTTAGTAACTGTTATGCAATACTAGTTGTATAGAAACCTGTATTAGGGTTTTCATGCACAACCATGTCAGGTTTTTACCCAACAACTGTGTTATTTAAGTTCTTAAATATCTTTTTAAGAAAAAGTATATGTTGTTTTCATTATTAATAATACAGTGGACATATGTATCACAGAGCCCCGCAGGGGGTGCAGACTAGCTGCACCTATTGAGAGGATTTAGACGTCCCTCGCTCTATCCGAGTCTAACACACATTCACACTTATGACTTTAACACTTTACACTCACACTTACATTTAGGAAGGCAATAATAGCCTCAATGTGCTTTTCGCCTTAAAATAAAAAAAAAAAAATTAAAAAATGTATCACAGAAAAAATGCATGGTGCTAACCATACATAACACACAACCATTTGAGTTAGGTTTTCCACCCAGCAACCATGTTAGTTAGGTCCTGTTTAAAGTAAATTTTTGAATTGTTATCCTATGCTAGTTATGACTGGTATAATCATGCCTTTCTGATTTTTTCATCCTTAAAAAAAATTCCTATGTAAAGCGTATAAATATTTTGTACAGAGACAAAGTGGACAGCTCCTTGAAAATCATGGAAATAACAGACAGGTTTAGAATTAATAACCTTCTAATTAAAGGCCTTCTTGGTTAAGCAATTTGCAAAATATATTAGGCAACTCATCCGGTTCATCAAAAAAGTATTTGATTATTAGGTAACGTTTATTATTGTAGTGTTTAGGTTGATAACCTTTAGTTGCTTCACAATATAATTGGACTTCTTTAAAATCATTATTTGTGGTACTTGTAGAGTTGTGTTAGCTATAAAAGTTGTAATAGATTTCAGATAGACCGTATCGTTATGGTGTTTCCTGAAAAAAAATTGCTGTGCTCTTAATTACTTTCTATATGAAAATTTCATTTAACATTTACCCTACTCAGAGATATTTTTAAAAAATCATTAAAAATAGAAGTTTTTTAGACCAAACATAATTCCGAATTATAAGAAATGATGTGTAGGTTTACAGCTATTCACATGTGGTATTGTGTATTTGGTATATTGTAAATTTTAAGGATTTGTTTTTAACCTAGACATTAGGACACCCTTAAAGTTGGAATTGTCTTGTCAAACAATGATGTTTACCAAACTTTTAATAATAGCTGTGATCTTTAGGGACTATTGTTGTAAAGATATAAAAATTTTGTTATGACTATATAGAGAAAGTTGCATTTAATAATGTAATTATTATTAATTACATTAATAATTAATAATTATTATTAATTAGGTCTATCTACATGTTATTTATTTTTTTGTTACCATACTTAATTGTTATTAATACTACCTAACTTATTTGCTTTTTGGTGTATCTGAGAAACGAAGATCTCAACAGTCATAACTGTAGTTCTGTATTGACTGCAGGTCATATTTAATATATCTATTTTTGCAGTTACAAATTTGGGATACTGCTGGGCAAGAAAGGTTTCGAACCATCACACAGAGCTATTATAGATCAGCAAATGGTGTTATTATTGGTAAGACTTATTTATTCATTCGACCTATTGGTATATGTCTTCAACTATTAGAAGTTATTGTTATTAGACTGCAACTTACAGGCTATATATTATTAGCATTACATAAATTATTACAGTATTATTATTCCAAACTAATTTAGAAATAACTAATTAATTATTTTATTGTGTAAGCATAGTATTTTGTTAGTAGGTCCTTAGTCTACTAAAAAAATTTAAACACACTTTTCAACAATCCATAAATAATTTTGTACACTCAGCTTACAAGAGAATTATTGAGTAAAATTATTATTAAAATTACTTAAACATGTTAAATTTATCACTTATTAATTTAGTTTATTCCTTTTTTAGTTTATGATATAACAAAAAGATCTTCTTTTTTGAACCTCCAAAGATGGATAGAAGAAGTTCGAAGGTACACAGCATCGAATGTCATGCTTGTTCTTGTGGGTAAGATTAATATTATAGTTTATATATTATTATTATTTGCGTATAGACCCTGTTGGATCACGCAAAGTACTCTGACTCATATCTTGTTCCTTCTAATCCTCCACACCTCCCTCATCCTGTCCCCATGGATCCTCCTCCGCTCCTCCGTCCATTTTACCCCCTCTCTTTGGGATTTCATTCTCTGGGATTTTCCACCCAAACATCTTTCTCCTGTGTGCGTTCCTGTCTTCAATGTCTGTTGAGTCTATTTCTGCGTCATGTAGGTCTATTCTGTCTTGTGTAATCCACGATGTTGTTGATTTGACTCTTTGTATATACTTAAGGATTCTGTTGGCAAGTCTCTTTGTTGGGAGTCTACTGATGTGTCCATAGAATTGAAGCCTCCTTCTTCTGATATCTGCTGCCAGGTTTGGTATCTTCTCTGTGGTCTTCCGGGAATGCAACCTGTATCCGTCTTTTGTTAATCTTGGGCCAAGGATCTTCCTCAAGATTTTCCGTTCTTCCTTCAAAATGTCTTCCATGGTACCTTTTGTGTGGAATGCTAGCATCTCGCTTGCGTATAATGCCTCCAGTTTTATGACTGTATTGTAGTGTCTGATTTTTGTGTGCGTTGACAAACTTTTCTTATTGTAGATATCACACGTTATACCAAGAGCCCTCTTCATTCTCAGTAGCCGATCCGTTTGCATAGCCTTCTCGCCACCTGTGGATTCAAGAATTTCTCCCAGATATTTGAAATGCTTGACTCTGTTTATCGTACTATATTTTGTGTTTAGTTCTTGAATTTTGAACAGAAGAATTCGGTTTTTTGAATATATATATATATAATTTAAAATCACTTATTTTTTGAGTGAATTTAGCCCTCTGGATTTTATGGAAACATTCAAAATCTTGGTGAGATAGCCTACTTCTGCATTTGTAGTTAATTTCTTAATTTTTTTTTTTTAATTTAACATAAATAAAAATCTTGCAGGGGAGATTTTATAAAAGGTTTTTACTTATATTACTTAATAATTTAAAAACCAAACTCATTGAAAATCTACAAAGCAACAAAATCATTAGAATCACAGGCTATATATATAGTTATATAGTTATAATGGGCTAGTTTTAGCTTTCAGTAATCAATTTTAACAAAAGTCTGTTATTAGGTATACTAATATGAAATATGAGAACAAAACTTGTTTACTATAGGCCTACAGTATATTTATATTTTTTGACATATGATATATCCTGATTATATAGATATGTCATTATATGATTAATTTGAAAGCAGTCCTGTTTTTAGGTTATTGTGACTAATAAAAACTAGCTTTAAGAACAGAGGTCTCTAGTTTTCCATTACAAAGCAGGACTACATTATACCCCTCTGTCAGTGGTTTCTTTCTTTTCCCTCCTGGAGTCCAAAACCAAGAAAACAAAAAGGGTTTATGTGTAACGCAAGAAAAACATAAGTTTAGAACATATTGTCAGAATTAGGTTTTATATGAAATAATGGCATGTGGTATCCATAAAATAAAGATAGAATTTTTGGATAATAACAGTTAAAAGAACAAAGTAAGGTACTACAATAGCTATGTGTATATCTTTCTTGCCAGAGCAACTATCCGCAGTAAATATAAGTACTAAAATCTTTTAGTTTACTTCACCTTCTATTTTTAGAAGATTTAAGGCAAACTTTAAAAAAAGTAGTAGTATTGTAAGGTTACTTGATATATTTCCTTTTACATATATTAATTGGCGATAAAAAAACAAAACAGGAATTTGAAAAAAATCCATTCTCACTTGTGACACCTCCTATGAGTTTTCATTATTGTACAGATTCAATATAATGCATCTTCAAGGGTCCAAAGAAAAAAATTCATATCGGGATATTCTTAAAAATGAAGTTCGTTATATTGAGGTTAAATGCGGCTAGTATTTGTTACAAAGATGTAATGAATATATCAGAGTTCAACCTCTATTTAATGAATGGTTTTCAACTTCATGTAAGCCTTACATCTACACAAACAGTATTCCAATATTCCTATTTATACAGAAATAAAACACAAATATGTTTTTAAAAAAGTAATTATTTAATGTAAAGTATTACAGTTTGTTTTATGTATGTTTTTTTAGATCTATTTAAAATGTACATTAGAATTCAAAATTTACATTATTTTATTCAGTATTCACAGTTCTGATTGTACCGTGATAAAGACTAAAAAGTGTAATTTTGGATTTTTTAGCTGAGTGGAGTTTTACAGTATCCAATGTGCAATCCAACTGGGTTACAATTTCACTCAGAGCACTTTTTTTAAAGAAAAAGCACTGCAACACTTAAAAACACTTCTTGAGCGTCCTTTGTTGTAGGGTCAGGTAAACCCTACACTACACTTACAATATCTTTCTCCTTATCTTCCTGCGCTTTGCCATCTACATCTGTATCTCCTATAACTGAAGGCAGGATCTCAGTTTTGAAGACCTCCCCACAAACTGTAAGTTTTTCATTGAAGTTCACAAACTCTGATCAGCATTTAGGTCTTTTCTACTCTCAGCCAGTATGCTTCAGTGTTTGAAACTGATTCTGGTTCAACTCCTGGATCATCCTCGTCTTGGTTTTGGTCCAGCTTGTTGACTTTAAAACCACTTTTCTTAAAACAGTTGGCATTTGTTTTCTCGGTAACCTTGTTCCAAGCTTTTGTCACCATCCATATAGCATCTGGCTCACTAGTTTTGATTGATGACTTTCGTTCCATGTCATTTCAAAATTGACAAATCACTTCCCATTTTATATTATCCCTTGATCAAGCAGTTGGAGTTTTGATGTATTAAGTGGCAGGAATTGGACTCTGATGTTTGTTAGCTTCGGAAGGTCTCCATTTGCAGTGTAATTATCAGTAGATAAAGGGATATTTTTCTTTTCATTTCCTTATTTTTTTGTTTCAAGCAGCACCTGAATGCTTTTGTAATCTGTTGGAAAGGTTAATTTTTGAAGCGCTTTCCCATTAATCAAGAGCTTCAGGTTATTGGTAACAAGCAAGGCTGTTAAACGATCTTTGCTATTTAGCCTCCATTGCATCCTCTTTAAATGTTAAGATTTTGTCTAGCAGACACCTGAAAAATGGCCAGTTTCGTGTGCATTGTAAATGTTACTTTGATGGTATCCATAGGTATAGCTTGCCTTTCCACTCTTCAAACACAGTGTCATCCACGGAGCACTTTCACTTTGGAAAGTGTGCAACACACACCTTTTTGGAATTTATGGTTTTTTTTTTTGAATACATAAAACCAGCCATTACTTGTTTGAAAGCCAGTATGTTGTAACTGTTCTGCAAACTGTTAAGCTTTTTCTTGAAAAGCAGGACCTCCTAGTGGCACGTTTTTATTGCTACACCATTTCAATGACTTTATAACAGCTTCTTCAAGAAAAGTTGCTCACCTTTCTTAGCCTCTTTGCAAAGTTTAGGAAGTCCACCTTTATCACAACTTACCTTTATTTTAAATTATTGTGTCTAATGTGAAACTTTCTAACAATGTCTACTTTCTTCCTCTTTGGTTTGTCTTCAACAACCTTAACAAACTACAGCTAAACTCTACTGTAAGAGACTTTCTTGAATTATTTCCTGCCATCACAAACTCTGATTAAAAAACATGTTCATTGTTGAAGTTATACTAAGCTTGTTGACAAAACAGATGCGATGCACTACGTGGCAGACAACTATGACTTGTCACTTGGAGGGTATAAGAAGGGGGAACAGAAAGCAAGTGTTCTTTCAGCTATCTCAAGCTGAAAGAAATTTGCTAATCGAGGCCCAGACTACTTCTTAATACAGGGGTATTTTTAAGATTGAGTGTTACCTGGGTTTGAAAGGGATTTTTAAAAAATCGTTATGTCGGGAAGGTTATTTTATTGGAGTGTGTTATATTAAGCTTATGGTGTATTTCATTTGTATAACAGTTTACTACAGCTGTTTTTAAGACAGAAAACTGCTATTATTATAAGTTGATTTTTTAAAAGTTTTAAATCATACAAATGATTTGTCACCTACTTCGTGTTCTTCTGACAGTCCACATCCATTCACAATTTTTCCAACAAACTTATGACCTTATGTACTTGTACTTTATTTTCAACAATGTCTTTTGTATAGAAACAAAGGATGCTTAAGAGAACTTGTATGTTTTAGGTAACAAATGCGATCTGGAAACATTAAGGGAAGTTGAATTCGCTGAAGCTGAAGCAATGTGCGAATATATTCCTGAGATAATGTATGTGATGGAGGCTTCAGCAAAAGAGAACACAAACGTTGAACATGCGTTTATGTGTCTTGCTACAGAACTCAAGGTATGTGTATTAAGTGTAAAAGTGCACTTTAGGAACTTTTGGTAATTTTTGCACTGAAATGTTTCAAATTGTGTCCAGTATTAATAATTCTAATTATAAAAGTGCGGAAACAACGAGAAGTTACAAAAAAAGTGAAAATAAAAGTGGCAAACATAACCTCAAAATGACTATCGAGCAATAATGAGAAACATGTTTTTAATAGCAAAAACAGTAAATTTCATGTGTGTTATTAATGAATAGAATTAAATTTTTTTTTTTTAAAGAAAGAATTCCATAATTTAACCCGGCTGTTGTGTATTTAACCTAATTCAACTCGGCTGTTTCATGTTTAATTAAACACATGTTATTAACAATAAAAAGGATATATATTTTTGTGTTCTTAAAAAAAGAACTTCATATCCCAATTTGACTCACTTGTTTAACTGAGTTGTACCATATATAAATAGCCTTTCTAAAAAATTACTAACCTTTTTAAAGTAGTGCCAGTTAGGTGGATATAAAGCTGCCATGGCTTTGTAGAAATGGTGAATCCTTTGCTTATAATTGCCATATTTGTACGTAAATTAAAACTCAGCTAAATATCCCATGAAATATTTTTTTTTCTAATACCAAATCGGGGGATCTTGTGTAGAACTTCACACCAGCATCTTTCGATTGTATTTGTGCATGCACCAGTCGTAAAATCACAAAAGTAACCGAGTGGTTAACCTTAAAATAGGTGAAGCCACTATCAGAAAGCGAAACAAATTCGAGAAAGAATATTATTCTTTAAAAATGTTGATTTATAAGAAATTCAACAACACTACTGTAATTCAAACTTAAACTGACAAAAAGAGGCAAATCACAAAAGTCATAATTACCACCAGCCATTTTTCCAAACTATGTTTTCAGAACAAAGACTATCATGATAATAAATGTCCAGGACCAACCTATGTACGAGCAGTCTATATCCCCTGTAGGTCCTTCTTGTGTAACTAAATTTTGTATGAAGAAAAAGTTAGTAATAAATAAATAAATAATTTATTATAAAGTATGTATTAATCTAGTGAAGCAACTTTATCGTACAAACATGTAAAGTAAACATGCAAATACATTCATGCAAACTAAATATAGGATGACGTCAAAATATAAGGTAGAAATAGTTGCACTCCAAGCCGCCTCGGTGGCATTGTGAATAGCGTACTAGGCTTTCACCCTGAGGACCCAGGTTCGATTCCCGGTGAGGGCTTGGCATTTTCATACGCTATAAATCATTCCATCGTCTGCATTAGCCCAAGTGTGCACAATAGCCGGACGTTAAACACCAAAAAAAAAGTTGCACTCCACCTGTAATGGTGTATGTTCCAGAATCTCCTTAATTTTGCAAATAACAAAATAGTGACGCAGTAACCCAAGGTTATTGGGTTATACTTTATTGGTTATAAATGCAAAATACATTTTCCCATCATAAAATGTTAAAAACTACAAGGCCTGCAAACACAAATGTTTTTACAAACATTCCCCATACGAGTAGGTGCTCGCTAAGAGACTGTTTTAAAAAAATTCACCCCTAAAGGATTAAAAAATAGGTATAAACGAACTTTACATTTTATTGCTGTTTCTTCAGATCCAAAAGAGGTATCTATGTAATTAATACCTATTATGTTGTTTCAATTTATTATTATACAGTTTCTGTTTTATTAACTATTTTATGAAATAAAGTAATATAATCTGTGTCCAGAAGATTTATTGAGTATGATTTTGTATAATTTTTATCGGATTACTATATTTTTACATTATTGTTTACTTTGCGTAAACTGCTGCACAAAAAGTATCATTCGACAAAGTAAAGTGTAGTCAGTTCATTGCTTTTACAAAACAACAGCTATGTTGGATTAAACACACTATTCAAATGGTAACTAGATCAGTTGCATAGGTTAGGTTAGGTTAGGTTTCTTTTTTCTTTTCTTCAGTGTTATGGTAATTTCTACAAATTTATAGTTACAATTCTCATCTAAAATTATTTAAATTTAGCGTTTTTGGTAGAAAAATTGCAGACATTGTTTTAGTCCTACTAATTACACATTATTTATAATTTACTTATGGCTCTCATAAATTTAGGCTTTCCAGATTTCTAACTCCTAAGATCAGAACTTCTAAGTTGTTTAACTTTATTGAATCTAAGGTAACCAAGGTTTCATAACCACTTCAGAATTGTTTACCAATTTTTCTACAGTAGATGAATGAAAGTAGTATGTGATAAAGGTATGGTAGGATAGGCTGCTACTATCTGCCCTCATCAGTAAATAGAATGCGTACTTTGTTCAATAGCAGACTCACTTCTGGGAAGTTAACACATGCAAGCAAGGACTAAAAAAAAAAAAATCATTACAAAAAATTATATAAGCTTTTTTTGACACCATTCCTTTAGTCGCCTCCAAAGTACTCTATTAGATGCGATGTACTAGTCAAATTTTTTTGAAACTGTTTGAAGCATCTCTGAAACTCTTCAACTTTGATATCGTCCAGTGCCCTTTGCAAAGCAGTGTTTACTACCTCCACCTCATCAAAACACCTCCCTTTTAGATTTTTTCATTCTCGGAAACAAGAAAAAGTCACATGGTGAATATGGAGTTTGGGGGATGACAGGCCATCCGTGAGAGACCAGGTAGTAGGTCACTTGTAAGGCTATGTGTGCGCAGGCATTGTCATGATGAAAGAACCAGTTATGTGATTGCCAAAGCTCCTGATGTTTCCTCTGCACACCCTGTCATAGACAATTTTAAGACTTGAAATAAAAATTTTGGTTAATAGCCTGGCCAGGGGGAACAAATTCTTGTTGCACAATTCCACAAACATCAAAAAAGACAATGATGGTCTTCACATTCAACCTCACTTGTCTTCCTTTGTATGATCTGGGAGAGTTGGGAGTCTTCCAGTGGTTTGACGCTTGCTTGGTTTCTGAATCATACCTGTAACATCAACTCGCATACCGTAACACCTTTTCAAAGACTTCGCAGGTAGAATAAAATAACAGTAAAAGAAACACAACACTATGCTCAAACGTTAACTAAAAACTGACGCCGCCTGAACAGTTGTTTTGTGGAGGTCGCTACTGACTCCATCAAGTGAGAGAAATCTTTGCTACATCTACAAATAGCAGCGGGCTTTCAGTTAGGTTTTTTGTATTAACCTGCAAATATTTTGCTCAGATATTAACAACCTTGTATTATGTGTTTACCCCTGTGTCTACTCACTTAGGTCCTTTTCTTCTGCTTGTTCCTGCTCTTGTGCAAGCAATTCCCACCCACTTCTACCTCCCTATGTTAATTTTAAAGTTTTTTAATATGTCAATTGTTGTGGATTACAAAAAACAACACCTTCCAGTTATTTTGCACACCTAGAAAGTATTGTTGCTAGAAATATTGATGCAGAATATCCACTTTTTATGAGGGTTTTTTTTCAATCTCCGAATGTACCGTGAGGTGGCCTGTTGAGCAGTCTCTCCCACAACCACTGCTGCTTCCAACTTTGTAATGCCATTTTACAAAGCTCATTAGCAGACTTATTAACACTGCCACTTCTATTGATTCTCCTTCCTAGTGCTACTTGCTAAGTGTCATTTGTTTTCTTCAAGTAGAAGGAAATAACACAGCAGAAATTCATCGAAGAGTAAACCGAATATGTATTGACCGTTCTAAAAATCACTGTGAGAAAGTTCTTAGCTGTCTATGGTGTTAGAAAAAACTGCATTTGGGTTATGAAACAGAATGTAGAGTTTTGAAATTAAAACTCATGTGATTTAATGTGGTAGATTTATTATGATGATTTATTTTGATTTTATGATGATCAACAGTAGTTTAGCTATGATATAAAAATATATGCTATAATAAAAAAGGAATAGGGTAACTTTAATTAGCATATTAACAACAATTTTATTTATATTTTGTCATATTATGTAAAATTATGTTATGATAAAGTGTAGAATAATTTCATTTTTTATTATATTTTATGTCGTTTTGATAATAATTAAGATTGTGATGCTACCAAACAATTAAAATATAATGAAGGAAAAGAAAATATAGTCTTTTTACTGATAAAGAGGTTGTGATTATATAAAATTATTACAAATGCAATTTTTATCACTTACAGATTTTTCCTACAATTTTTCCCTTTAAAAAAAACAAAATAGTATAATATAAAAAATTTTAGAAAAAAATTAAGAGTGAATATTATCTGCAGTTGTCAAATATATAATTACATGCCTTAATATATATGTTTCAGCGTCGACACGATCACAATGCTTATGTAGAGAATTCATCAGATAGTGCAGTCAAGTTAGGTGAGAGTCGAGCAATTCAACGGTGCTCTTCTGGTTGTTCATTTTAACTTGTGCATTAATTTAGTTGCCACAATTCTGATCTTACCAAAGTTACACCTTAAGTGCCTTTGTCACTTGTTATTAAACAGCACACTCCTTTACACCGATCCATAATAGTAACATTCAAATACTCAGTTGGAGTAAGTATATTATTTTGGTGATACCTAGCGTAGTATTATGTATTATATTTATATTTCATCTAATGTTGATAAATTTAATATGAAATTTTACATTAATTTTATAAAAATGATATCTAAATATCATAAATTTTAAAGCACTACGATGGTTTTTGTCACTGTTTGTTAAGAATTGTTCCTTAGAAAGCCTAAAATTAAAATAGTATATTTATTTTAAAATGTAATTGTTATTTATTGACAAACACAAGTTTCTAGAGAATGCTGAAATTGAACTTAATGTTATTTTATGAAATATGTAGTAATAATTTTCTATTTTCTTCGTATTTTGACTTATAATAGATGTGGACGGTAACAGATGGGATGTTCTTAAGAGTTTGCGGATGATAAGTCTATTATTTATACAAAATATAATAACTCCACACGATAGACTGGTGAAATAAATGTCCAGTCCTTAACAAGAATGAAAACATTTTGATACATGCACATCAAACTTGGTACACATTATGATTTTTGTAATTATTAAGTTTAGACAAGTCAGTTTCCCAGCAAAAGTCTGTTTATTCATGTCAAAATGGTAGCTATTCAAAGTATTCTTACTGTTTTATCTTGTATTTAAAAAAATGAATTTATTTTCATAATCAGTATTAAAATCTACATAAATTTGCATTTTAATACTCATTAAAAATCTTTTTTTTTAGTTAGGCCTATTAACTTGAAAATAATTTTTCAAGTTAGGCCTATTACCAGAATCAATTTTTGTGCCAAGGTTGGATCAAATTGGATTGAAATTGGGAGTGCTATTGTGTTAACACCCCCCCACTCATATTTATTTTAAAACAACCCCTTAAAACAAGTTCAAATAGGACCAGAGTTATATATTATTATTGTGAGATTTCAAGTTATTTCTTACCTTTTGTCTATTTTTTTTATGACAATAACCAACCACTTGTTTTTATGATTAGCTTAAAAAAATAACCTAAAAATAAGATATTAAAAAATAGACAGTGACCTTACTAGTTTACATGATTACCCTGCATAATTATATAATGTTTCCCAAATTCTTAATGTTGCTATGTTGTTATATTAACATTTTGGAGGTTATGGTTGTTTCTATGATGGACTTACCATTTTGTATTGTTAAATGTAGGTTTTAACATATTGGCGAATAAAAATAATGATCCCCAAAGAGTACACTGCAATTGTCATTTTCAACAAAATTCCGTATTTACTTTTAGTCAGTACTCTGACATCTAGGAGTGATATATTGAACTAAATCTGATTCCTAAAAATTTATTTATCTCAACATATCAGCTGCAGTGATGGCAGTGACAGCTTTAGTGCAAAATAAACATAACATAAAACTTGTTTCATGCTTTTATCACATAGCCTATGTGTACTTTGTGTGCTTTAATATTAGTTTACAGTGAGAAGCGGAAAAAGTATTTTATGTTGGTGATAATTTATGGTTGATTACCTAATACCAAACAGACACCTGTATGTTATATATATATATATATATATATATATATATATATATTTATAAAACTATAAAGTGGCACATAAAACTTTTTTTTCATTTGGTGGATATCATTGTATTGAATGCACCAATACATACAGTGCATTTTACAAGTAAAAATAATATGAAATAAGAAACAATGTACAAGTCAAATTGTACATAATGGAATTTAAACTAAACCTAGTTAGACATTTATTAGAAAGTTGCCTTACTGCTAATGATAACACAAACGTGCTGTTCATGTTATTTTGTGGTCGAGACTTGCTACACCTTCAAGGGTGCCATTTTATCAGGTCCCTCCGCACAAGTGATTCACAAAAAAGGAAGCTTCTAAGACAATGTTAGATCAGGAAAAAAGCGAAAGGAAACAAGCTACAAGTATTCTTGAAACCTCAAGGATATTCATATGTGATAGCCTTGTACATACATATTCTTTTTCCAAGAATTTCATAACAAAAAAGTTCTAATATTAAAAAAAATTATACTTAAATTATGTTTTTATATTGTTTTGAATCAAAACAAATAAAATGCTATTTAGCTATTTCTGGAACCAAAATGCAGAATAATTGGTTCAAAGAGATCCAGAGTGATTTAGAAGAGTTAAATTTGAGGGTGCCTCAAATTGAAGGTAGAGCAGAGAAGAGGATTCGAAGGAATAAATATCTGCGATTCAAGCTAAAAACATTTGAATGAAAGACCTATACCATAACTGATGAACAAAGGGCAGCCAGGTCGGACAGGATGAAGAAATTTTGGTAACGGAAGAAGAGGCTGAAACACTAGTCTCTCAATAGCGATATTGGACTTGGAGGTGTATGTACTGATTGAAGTGCTCCAATGAGGGTGTAAACTAAGGAAAAAACAAATAAATTTATGAAATTTTTATTAAAAGAAATTTCTTCTTTCTGGTAACTTTTTGGTTTTAATGTATATTCGTTTGTAGCATGCATTATAGCACTGCATATGCTGTTCACATTCGTCAACAGGTTAATGGCTAGGTTTTATCACACACTAAATCACATCTTGTAAACGTGCAAGCTTGTTTTATGAAAATAATTTAAAGAAACTTAAATATATTGTGCAGTTTTTGGTGCAGTGGTAAAAGATACAAATTAATTAAATGCATTGATATAATGATTTTAAGATAGAAGAATTAAATTTTAGGGTTAAGAATAAAAAACAGAAGGCACTTTATTTTGTTAAAATAAAATTAATTTTAATTCTTTTTTATAATTTTTAAACAGGGTTGCAAAATTATACTTTATTTTTTCCCCGTGAATCATAAATCATATTTTACTTTAGTATGTTTATTAATGGTAATCAATAAAATATTATTGAACATACAAGCCAAGGTCACAAACTGTACACTCATATTACCACCATTATTCATGCGGGTTAGACAACTATAACAATGAAAATATAAGTTAAAAATCTTTCTTTGACTTAGTAGAAGTAACACATACAGCTGTGTACTTTAGCCTGTAAACTATATGCGAGTCCATCAAAGCAACAGTCATAATTTCTTGAAATTACATCATTATAAAATATTTTGTCTACAAATGAAAATGATGTGCTTAACGTTTAGGTAACAATAAGAAATTGCTGATGCCTGCAAACTTAACAAACTTACACCACACTCCAGATCCCTTGTATTTTGTATGCTACGTCCAATGAATATTTTCCAATTTAGTATTAGTAAGGTTTTTTTACACCATTAGTAACCATTTAGAAAATGAAACTAGTAGTAAAATTAATAGCATAACATAAGATCAAAGATCAATACAATAATATTTTTGTGAGTAATAATGATAATAAAATTACAAATTAGGTAGCCTATGAAAATAGTAATTAATAAAATTCAATCAGTTAATAATAGTTATTAGTTATTAACAACTTATCTCGGTAAATCTTCTTCATTACTTACGTAAATTAACATATGATTAGCGTTTTGGTAAATTGATAGATCTTAGTTTGTAAATATAGTTAGTTAGCTTTAATAATTTTATCTTTTGGTAATATTGTAATATCCCCTGTGAAAGTAATATAGTTTATGAAGGTTTGAAAGTAGTGGCTGCTTTAAATTTTAATAGAATTGTATACAAAACATAGATTAACAGTCTTTAGGATACAGAAATGCAATAATTATCCAGTAATTAGTTATTGTAGTAGGCCTGCTAATTAATTTTTATAATACAAGTCAACCTTTTACTAAATTTAAGTAACAATACTATTCTTTCTTTTAATACTGATTATATAATAGTTGACAAATTTTTAATTATTTGTTAATAGTTTTTGTTTTGTGATTATGATGCTCCAAGGATAAATCTTGTGTAAAATGTTCTGTTAGTGCCAAAATTTAAGGTTGAAAGACTATGAAACTCATTAGTAAGGTATTGTTTAGCTCAAATCTAAGAAAATTGCCATGATAATTTAAATTTCCTAAATGATGGAATCAAACATAATTTTTCCTTTATCATGTTTTGTTATGCATTTTAGATAAGAAAAAATTATTAGCTCTTGTAGCTATAAATTTATTGTGTTATATATTAGTTTTTCTGAAAAAACCTATCTCACTTGAATAGAAGTTAAAACTAATATTTATTTGTATTTCAATTGTTCCTTTCAGTACTAGTTGTTTAAAATTGAAACATTTTTGTTTTTAAAATGCTATTACAATTAAAATCTGATTATTTAGAATATTAAATGGTACACAACCTTTTAAACATACGATATAGTAAATCAATTACACTCATAAATTGGTGCAAATCTCAAACAACGTAAGAAACGTACTACAGAATACTCTGTAATAATTTGAGAACATGCCTGTGACAAGTAAATACAATACATTTAATTTTTGCACAACATTTTATTTTATTCAAAAACACAAAGGATAACAACAAAAATTTCTTAAAGTTAACAAATGAGTCATTTCAAATTAATACAGTTTTACTCTTGTGAATTATTAGAAGTTAAATAACCTTGACAAATTTGGCATAACATTACTTAATGTTATATTTAATACTATTATAAATTGTATGCTAAGTTTTTCTTTAGTTATTAGTTTATAAGTGTTTATTAGTATTATTTACAATGTTATTTTATTTTTTACCTCTACGTGTAAATGTTGAACAAAATTTTTCTTTTGTATATACATTTTATATTTATGATAAATGTATTATGTTTTATCGCTAAACTAAGGCAGCTAGTCTATACTGTAATTACATCATTTATTTATACAAAATACTCATCATAATATTAAAGGCATGATTTGAACAACATTGTTATGTTAAATGCAATTAGTAGATATTCATCACTTTCACTGATTTGTTTTTATCAGTGTTTATATCATTGAAGATCATATCTTGACATAACTATATAAGAGTTTCGATTAACCTTCACTTTCTATTAACTGTTGGGTTATTTCTGTTATTTGACATTTTTAAACAGTCTTCCATAGTAAATAATTTGTAATATAATAAAAGTAACCTTCTAGACAAAACAAAACACTGTTACTGGACAGAATTTATTTATAGCGTAGGTAATGGCAGGTGACACTAATTGCTACCCTAAGCAAACATGGGTAATTGGAAAAGTAAACAATTTTATCATATAATGGCATGAGGTAAAAACATTTGAAATAGTGTCAACATATTTCAAAAGATGCATGAAGTTTTCTATTGAAAGATAAACATTCTCACAATATTTAGAAAATTTAGAAGTTTATAATAATAAAACGTTCTGTGTTATAAACAGAGTATGGTGTGTTATTTTTATCGATTACTGGAAGTATGGGCATCTGTTCCATTTATGTTATCTGTCTATTCTGTCATCCGTCACACCAATGGTATCGAGAGTGATGGTTAATCGAGACTCTAGCCTACATTAAAAATAGTGCAAGTATAGTGCACAAACATTTTTACATTGATTCAAAAGTGCTCAAAAGTAGTTTTTAAGCATGCAAAGAAAACACTGTAGCAATAAGCAGATCTTAAAAGTGATTGAGTTTAAAGTTCAGCATCTTCACAGACACAACATTGATAACAACTTAATCAGTATGACTCACTGCTGTAATGAGGTTTCAAAAAGAAATTTTTATTGATAATCTTTTAACATTATTATTAAATTTTCTTCTAGTAAGAATAGATTTTTTTTAAATGGGTAAATGGTTTTTTTTATATAACAGTTAATTATAATAAAACTAAAAATAATCTCAAACTAACTTCAACGTGGTTGTACGTTAAACAAAACGTGTGCATTACAATTTTTAGTAATATAAATAATAAACTAAGATAACAAAAAACCATACTAACATTTATTTAGATAG
Source organism: Callitettix versicolor (assembly GCA_022606455.1). Classification (NCBI taxonomy): domain Eukaryota; kingdom Metazoa; phylum Arthropoda; class Insecta; order Hemiptera; family Cercopidae; genus Callitettix; species Callitettix versicolor. The sequence continues at coordinate 44,643,196 of CM040191.1, forward strand.
CACTGCTGTGTTTAGGTATAAGTTGAATTGAGAAGACAATTGAGGTATAAGTGGCATGCTGTGCTAGTATGTACAGTCTACACTAAAACCCACTCAAAAGGCCATACAGGCTCTACCAACATTTATTTACCCTTTCCTGCTGAATGAGTAAATTAATAATCATAGGTTTCTTTCAGTAATATGTTGCTTCTATCACTTACCAACTATTATTATAATTTGTACTTAAATAAATTTGTGTATATAAACAAGAAGAGAGATAGAGAGAGAAGTGAGAGACCCACCATAAATAAACAATGGATGGTTTAGGTTGAAGCTGACAAGGAGAGAAGAATTCTTTGAGTTGCATGCATATTCAAGAGTTTTACTGATTTTTTTTCCTTTTATATTGTGTGTATCCATTTAAAAATAATTATAATTAATGTTCATTAGACTTAAAATATGTCCAAAAGCAAAAAAATATGTCCATTTAAAAAAAATCCATGGGCTGGAAAGAGTTACCATACTAAATGTTGAATAAAGCAAGATTGTAAATGACAAATTATCATAATGATTAAGGTGTTAATATTAAAATAATAAAGAAATTATTATCATGCTGCTTTGTAATAATAATATTTAAATTACACAGAAATTATAAAGTCTTCAGGGCAGTATTGTTTGAAAGTTTGAATGTAGTTGAATCAGCAGTCTGTTTTAGGAAGAAGAAATTTATCTAAATATGTAATTATAGAATTACAGATTTATTAAATGTGAATTGCCAACAGATTATATTGTTATTAAAACATTCAATATAAAAATGGTAGTTTTAAGTTTCTATTTATGGCAATATTTTTAATGCAAAAATAATAAACTTACTGTTTTTAATGAAAGTTTGAAAATAGGTATTTTAAAACGTAATGTTTTAATGTAAATGTTTCGCTGCTTGTTATTGTGGGCAAATGTAATCTGTAATCATACAAATATTGGTTACTGTTTTTATATTTCTGTTCAGAGCTTACCTCTTCATTTATTTAAAAATTTAATAGTTTTAAGTAATATATTCCATGTTTCTCATGCCCATGTTCAAAATATGTTCATATTCCTTTTTAATTAGTGCTAAATGTTTATATTAAACCTTTTCGTTGTCAGCTATGAAATAAAACAAGGTGATCTGAAACAGCTTTGGTGATATTAGGTAATAGTAAAAAAAATATTTTTGTTATTGTCTAATATCAAGTAAAATTTTAAAATAGTGATAAATTGAGTCATAAATATAAATGCTTGATTTATTATGAAATATATTAAAAGAATATGATAAACATTCATGTAAGTTAGCTTTAAATGTTATAATAACTTACTGCCTATTTAATCCTTTAATTTCCTTCTTTTGAAATCAAAAAGTACATGTTTCATTGCCTTCATCAGGTCAGAAGAATGGATACTACATACAACACATAAAAAAACAAACTATTGTTTTATATGTCTGACATGTTATATTTAATGTAACCTAATTGTAATTTAATGCGGCCTAATCGTAAACCTGATAGAACCATCAACGATGGTACAAAGTGTATAGTGTTCAGCTATGAAATAGGAATAAGAGGCAGATATATGCGATATATACTGAGTATATTAAATTATATGCTTTAGGAATTCACCTAAATTATTTGCACCCATTATCTCCTTTGTCTTTCGTTAATGAATCATAGTTTGTTAATATTGTAAAGCTGTGATCAACAAGTATCAATTTAGCTTATGTTTTTCTTGTATTTAAAATTCTCAATTTATATACAAACTAACTGTATATAGTATATCCTTTATAAACATAATTTATTTGTATATTTCTATAATTGTTAATAATGGTTTGGTTAGCGATGTGGTAAAGCACCGGTGAGTCTGCTGCATTTATGAACTGCGCCTCTCAATGTTCTTAGTTCGAGCCGCAGTTAATCCTGTTGCTTTACCTTTACCTTTAACGCTGATCCCTTGTTCTCATCAGTCTAACATGAAGTATGAACGTTAACAAAAAATAAATAAATAACTTATTGTTAATAATAATATAATAGAAAAGTAAAACTCTGTTTGTGGTATCTAATTTTATTAACAATATAATTTCCACTTACTATATAAGTAGTAAAATTATAACAAATATTTGCATAAATACTAAATTATTAAATTTGTATACCATTTGAACATAAATCCAATTTAACACAAATAAACAGCTGAACCATTACGTGAGACTAATAATATTATTTAATTATTGAAGTGTTTCATGATACATTGTTAGTGGTACAAAAATATTTATTGCTTGTCCTTATTCACCAATAAATTACTTACTTGAAGAAAATAGTACGAGATTACAGTAAATATGTAAAACTTTTGTTCGTTTATTTTTAATACAATGTAATCGTTTGACTTGATAAATGGTTAATTACGTTTTTGTCTGTTAATAATATAGCTTGCGTTAACAATGTAGTACAAATTTAATAACATGGTAATCTCAAATAATTTAGCTATAATTTATTAGATTTAGAAAAGGTTTTGTCTTTCGAATTTTATTAGCTTTATACGTACTATTGTAACACGGTAGTAAGGTTAAGGTATATTTGTATCAACTTTAGTAATATTAATAACTTTATCTTAATAATTATTATTAAATCGTTATTGATTTAATCTTTTTATGCTTTAAACATATTCATATTTAACTGACCTATTTATTTACTTATGTTATCAATATTGTAAGTTTTTAAATAAATTTTTGGCAACATTGATTGCATTACTAAACACTAATACAGATAATATTTCAATTTTAAATAGTTACACAAGTATAAAATGTTTGCTGTCAAGATAGGTGAGGAAAAACGAAACAGAACCATAAAAACTTATACATGATTCTAATAATTATATATTATAGTTATAAAAGACTATACATAGTTACTTGATTTTGAAAGTTATTTATAACTGTTCTTAAAAATAAGTTTGTTTTATTTGTTGAATAAAAAACAGTGCCTTAAAAATCTCTACAATGTAATATGATTATTACGCTTTTTGATTACTAAATATGCTAATTGTAGTGGCTTTCTATGTATAAGTATGCATTTTATTTTTAGAAGTACTAATAATTGTGACATGTATCTGCCTTGCTGACATTATGGAAATGGATTTTTAAAAGCTAACAGCATTGAGTAAGAAACATTTTGATATACAAAAATTAAACTAACACACACGTTATTTTGATAGTATCATCCATTTCAAAATAACTTTTTTATCACACTTTTTAAAAATCTGGTTTCACCATCACAGTTAGTATTAAAATATGCATACAATAGCATTTAAAATTGAATCCAAAGTGTGAAAATAAACTATATATACAATTAGATTCATGTAGTAAGCTTAGCGTAGGTCCAGTTTTTAATTCCAGCCACTGTTTGCACTTACTGTAGATCAGCATAGAGTAAAACAGTCAACCACTGAATGACTATAAAATGTAGATATGTAGTATACATTTAATGAAAATGTATTGTACTATTCAAAACTAAAAGAAATCTTAATATTGTTTTAAACCTTTTTGTACGTAAAACATCACTTTTATGGCCAGTTTATGTTATGTAGTAATTTTAATTGTCATTTGTTTAAATATAATGAATGTATTGGTAAAATATGTTTTTAAGAATACTCATAATTTTTTTTCAAGAATCTCGGAAGGTCTGAAAATATTTTCTCAATTAAATTAATTTGTACTAATATTTACTTGAAGTGTATATTTTATATTAATCACTTTAATTTACGAATTATAAAAATAAATATTTTGAGAAATTGATTTCCTAAGTTTACAAATGTGTAATTTAAAAATCATTTCTAACCTGTTGTCTTCCTAGAAGGTGTCACTCCAAGAATGGATTTATATGGTGTCATATTTTGATCATAGTATACATAAAACAATTTATGTTTTTGAACAAAAAAATTATTTATTATGTTTTCTTTTTTATTTTAATTACAATAATTTGATGTAAAACACGACAAATTAACGCAGCCAGTTTTTAACAACATAACCTAAAACTTATTATAGCCTATAAATCAGCTGGTCTTTATGAATCAATATAAAACAACTGATCTTTTAATATAACTACCAAAATTAAATTAACAGTTCATTTCATATATTTAAATCGGTCAAACTTCTTCATAGTTTTTGTAGTGTAGTGGTTATAACATCCACCTCACACGTGCAAGGTTCCCAGTTTGATCCTGGACAGAAACAGTAATTTTTAATTATAATTAATTTAATATGAGACGCAGCGTGCAAAATATTACATCAATATAAACATGTTTCTCATATCACACGTTCCGCAAAATTCAACATCACAACCTGCCCTGAAACATGACACATGTTAAATTGAAATGTACTGTTTTGGAATAAATATGAAGAAAACCTGAGCAATATCTGTTGAGAATTGATAAAATAAGCAACATTTCTTGAACTGATTTTATAAAAGATTTTTTTGTATAGTGTACAAATGCTTGTGTACTATTTACTGAGTACAGTATTGGCAGATACAGTCCTTGTATCTGTGCAATGACTCGTTTTTCTGTTGCTTACATAACTTTTGGCATTAAATGAATCATTCAAGAATGATTTAATGTACAATTCTGGAATTTTGGTGTTGACTCCAGTAATTTTTCATTCAAATTTTGACATTACCTAGTAAAAACAAATTAAGTTGACAAACTAAAATTGGTGTAAAAATTAGTACCAATGAAAACAGTTCCAATGAACAGTGTTCCCAGTATATATGAATGTAACACACTACAGATCACAAAATCTCTTCCAGATTGTTTCATCTGTTTATGAAATCTATAAATAGATTGTTAGGATTTTCTGTTAGTAAACAATATTAATTTTGTATTTCAACAGTTTTCACTAAAGTGGTATTAAGAAAGAAGAATATTTAAATAAAAAACTAATATATTGTTTAATAAATTTTAAAGGAAACAACCATAACTGAAAGAGTACTTCAAAAAACTAAAGCAGGTGTTCCATTCCTAAGTAAATTAAAAACTAATAATTCACTAATAATAATTTTAATTTCGTCCTGATGAAATAGCCTATATAATGAACTTAGAAAAAAGCTCTGTGAGGTACAAAACAGGAAATATTAAAATGAGCAGTTTTTTATACATATAAATGTACATAACTCATATACACATTGAGATAAAAATAATTATTTCACGGGTTAATCAATTATTCTGTGTCTTTTGCTATATGAAATATACATATTGGTTTTCTTTAGTAAAGTGCTTTAGGCAATATTTATTTAACATTACGTTTTGTGTTCGCCCTGTAGAGTGCTGCTCTCAGTGGGTTTCATTTAAATTATTCAAAAAATAGTTTACATTTATGCCACGACGGCAGCTGCAATTCAATTAATTGAATAAAGTTATTATTACAACTTCTCCCTTTAGTCTTACAAAGTATTAATTTCAAGTTTCAACGCCAGAGAATATTTTGTGTTGCAAAATTCTTGCTAGTTTTATTTTCTAAGGGGCATTGCTTCTTTCAGTAGCTTTAACGCTCTAGTTTCTGACTTAACCACTTATTGGTTTGGTGAATACTAGTTTTATTATATGGGTATTTCAATAAGCGGTTGATTTAACTCATTAATAAAATCTATCATATAAAATTAGCTGCAATAGCAGATCTTTTAAAACTTTGAAGACTATTGTTTATGCACTGACTTGCGTTATAAATCTTCACACATATGTTTTTTTTGAATGCGTATGAATTGCACTTAAAGAAAATTTTATCAAAATCGTTATAGGTGATTTTGAGGGAAAACATTCTTACAGAGTTTTTGTTATTTAAAAAGAGCTGCAAACTTTTTTTTAATAAATAACACAAAATAAGAGTAAATTAGGCCTCCACATTGCCTACGCTATGAACTAAATCGAAATAGGTCAAGTAAGTAGTTTGAAGTCGGACGGTAGAATGGGCTTGTTTTTAGTTTTTAGATTCATATAGTACTGTATTTTATTTGAAATTTCTAAGTCGCTGCAGTGATTTCAGTTATGTTACGAAACCTATAATATGATCAAAATCTAATGAACCGATTTTGAAAATGTTTGCCGATTTTTAAAGTACACTAAATTTAATACCTCCTGAGCCTTTTTTCAGAGGGAGAGGGCTATAACGATTTATACATCTTGTTTAATTACTACGTTTCAGCAAAATTTTATCAAAACTGCTAGAACCGATTTTTAAAAAAATCCTTTTTAACAGTTTTTTAACAAGAAAATGCACTAATATCCGTTGTTTAAATTAAAACATGCTTCCGAGATATGGGTAATTGACGACGAACCAAATTTAATCAGTTAATAGGTTTAGTCTTAGCTTACATACATGCATACATGGTTTGTACTGTACATACGTAGTATGGCACACATACACACGCGCACGTGTTGACCGAAGTTCAAGAGAAAATATTTTTTTAGGCACAGGGGACTTGGAAACGTAAAAATCTATTAAACTAAAGAAAAGAAATTTTAACAATCACAATGTTTACTAATCTCAAAATTTTTACATCTATTTTTTTTTTTTTTTTTAGTCTGAGGACGAGAGGTCAGTGTTAACGGTAAAGTAAGAGCAACGCGAATAAATGAGGATCTGACCAGTGCTTTAGCCACATCGACCACCTATTCCAAACCTATGCAAATCGCTGGAGACTAACCCAATTGAATTTTTTATTCTAGCCTATTGGCATTGTGTCTCAGGGTCATTTTTAATCAATTCAATTAATTGAGTAAAGGTATTATTACAACTTCTCCCTTTAGTCTTACAAAGTATTAATTTCAAGTTTCAACACCAGAGAATATTTTGTTGCAAAATTCTTGCCAGTTCTTTGTGGTAGAAACTGCAGCTCTTTGTGGTAGAAAATGTTAACAAAATATTGTTAACAATTTGTACATATCAAGTACTTAAGTATGGGTCATTTACTCACTCCTAATTTAAAAGTGTTTGAAAAAACAAATTTGGCTTAATTTCTCAAAATTACTTAATTACAATTTCTTTATATTTTGGTCAGGTATGAAGACACAAATTTTAAGCCGATTTAGCAAATTTTACGTAAAATAAATTTATGGTTCTAGAGTAAATGAGAATGGAAAACACCTTAACCGATGTCGGACTATGTATATCTTGCTTTATACTCACGCCATTAATTCTTTTATATCGAATTCTGATGCTGAAATATTTGTTTTTAAGAGATTTTTTGTTAAGTTTCGTGAAAATTTTTTCAAAAAATATTTGTCCAATGTAAAAAATATTCACTCTCTCAGGTGATAAATTTTTGAAAATACTGAAATGTGTGTTTATTTTAAGTTAATAAACCAAATTAAAACATATTTTCCCAAAGCTGACTTTTACAACCTCACTTTCCTCTGTAAGGCAAAAAATTCGTATTTCCAAAATTCTGGAAAATGCTGAAACATATATTTCATTTTTTTCGGTCTTTAAATTAAAATTTTAAAAAATATTACTATTATTTTTTCCATTGCAAATTTGTATACCTCTCTTTTACGAATTTAGGTTTGAAGTCTAAAAATTTTGGAATATATGTTTATTATTTGTGTGTTTAAGTAATAATGTTGAATTTCAAGAAAATCTTTTCTAATTCAATATTGTTTGCAATATTTTCTATTAGGAATATGTTTTCTAATGCAAACAATTAGCCTATACCTCAATTTTATTCCTTTAGAAGATGAAATCTGGAAAATACTAAAATACTTGTTTCATTGTTTATTTGTGTTTCAGTGTATTAATGTTGAGCTTCAAAAAGAAATATTTTTCTTCATGCAAACTTTTATACCAACCTTTACGCCTTTACTGGATAGTTTTGGGAAAATATTGAAATATTTGTTTCATTATTTGTAATTATTTCTATTAATTGTATTTTTTAAGTTTAAAAATAACTGATAAAAAGAAGTCTTTCTCCGTGTAACCTCTTTTACACCCTACCCACCTTTCTAACGAATGAATTTTGAAATATATTGAAATATTTGTTTCATATTTGTGTTAGTGTACTTTTATTTAATTTCAAGAAAATATGAATAAAAAAAGTTTTTTCTAACGTAAATTTTTAAACTCCTTTTTTCCTCCTCTAGGTTATAAAATCTGAAAACGTTGGAATATATGTTGCATTATTTGTGGTTTACAAATAATATATAGATTATAGATATATTGATTATAGATATGGATTATAGATTTGTTAAGTTGCAATGAAATCTCACTACAAAAATAATTTTTGAATTGCACACTTCTATACCTCCTTTTTACCAATTTAGGAGATGAACTCGTGAAAATATTGAAATTCATTCAATATTTTTGTTTATTAGTGCATATTTGTTAAGTTTCAAGAAAATCCATAAAACAATATTTTTCAGTGCAAAATTTCATACACTTTTTAACCCTATTTGCACTTTTTTGCTTCTTTAGGGGATGAATTTTGGAAAAGGCTTATATACTTTTTTCATTATTTTGTATTTTAGAGTATTTATGTTATGTTTCAAGAAAATTTTATAAAAACATACCTTTTCATAAAAATATGTGTACCTAATTTTTACCTTTTTTGTGTTACGTTTTATAAAAAATGTGTGCATGCTTACATAATAATATTAAAATATTTTCAAAATTTTAAGTCTATCTGGAATAGTTTTGGCTTTACACTGATTCCACTTCAGGACAAATTTATTCCCTTTTTACTCCTCTAAAAAATAAATTATGAAAAAGGCTGAAATACGTGATTCACAATTTGTGTTTCAGAATATTTTTATTAAGTTTCAAGAAAATCCAGTAAGAATTTCTTTTCTACAGGAGCAAACATTTATACGTATTTTTTACAGTCCCTTCAGAGGATTAATTCGGAAAAATGATGAAATATGTGTTTTATTATTCGTGTTTACTCGTAGAGTATTTATCAACAAAATTCGATTAAAAAATTCGTGTTCAGTGCTGAATTTTATAATTATTTTTAATCCCTTTAAGGGATGAATTTAGAAAAATGCTTTAAATATATGTTGTTAATTGTGTTTTAGAGTAGGCCTACTTGTGTTTCAAGAAGATCCATCAAAAAATGTTTTTTCAATAAAAATTTTTCACTTTTTTTCCTTATAGGGTTGAATATTGGGATATGGTTTCTTAATGCACCCTTCCGTGGTAGTATGAAGTTACCCAGAAAATTTCAAATATCAGTATATAGGTATTATAGTTTTGGCTGTACTTCGATTTTGAGTTAGTCAGGCAGGATTTTTTTAAATATTAAGATTTAGTACACTGATTAGCTTTATAAAAAAAATATGATAATCCGATTTTGAGAAATTATACTGATTTTCCGGACTTTTGGCAGTAGATGAATGTGATAATTACATCTATTTTCTCAACAATAGTTTTATAAAAATTTGTAATATAAATTCACACTATTTTCGTTCACCTAAAAATTGTTGAGCAGACAGAAATCACTGTTCCTCGTTACGAACAAACAAAAGTAGCAGCTGTATTCCTCATTGGAATACAAATGTATTCATTTACTTTAATACTGATTTTCCGGTCTTTTAGCAATAACTCCTGAAATTGAATGTCAGAATTGCATACATTTACTCAATAATAGTTTGTTTAAGAATATGTAAAATAAGTTGACACTATTTTCGTTCACCTACAAATTGTTGGGCAGACCGGAATCACTGTACTCTAAGTTCCTCACATTTCCCGTTACGCACAAACACAAGTAGCAGCTGTATTCCTTATTGGAATACAAATGTATTCATTTACTTTACATAAATGTAACAAATTTCTACGTCAAGAATACTTCGTAGTTAGCCTACTCCAGCATCGCTTTGTCATTTCAAACAAAAGGTTCAGTTTTGAGCGGCTTATTTGACAAAACTAGCTAATTAATGATGTGCACAATGCCACAAGGTTTTCAAACTAAAATTAAGACATTTCTGTACATGACAAACGCAAAAATGACTGTTTGAGATAGTAAATGAGCTAGTTGTCGTAACGACTAGGTATTGTCTGTACAGAAAGCAGGAAGCATCAAAGTGATCTGCATTTAGGTTAGAGTCCTATATTTCTCTTGTTCTGAACAATATCAAGTTCACAATGCTGCAGCACATTGTTACAATATTATGTTGTGTTGCAACAATAGAATGCAGTGCTTATTCGATGCAATAGTTCTGCTGTCAATGAGAGATGTAGAGCACTATGCAAAGTACTGGTGTAATTAAGTTGTGGGAAAATATTTGCGTTTTTGAAATCGTGAAGAAAATTTGTTTGTTGACTGCAAATAGCTCTCGTAAAAATATTGCACAAACGTTTTCACATGAAATTATTTTCTAACGTCATTCTGAAGGTACAGACTTGGACCAGAAAATCGACACAATTTCTTAAAATAGTTTCATCAGGTATTATTTAAACTTTTGTAATATATATTCAGAATAACAATTTTAGTAAAAACGAATTTGAAATGCTCTAAATTTATAGTGCTTTAGTAAATCGGGAAAAATTATTCGTAAGTAAAGTTCACTTTTATGTTTTCTATTTTCTCACACCATATTTCCTTTTATTTCAAATTTCCTACTCTGATTTGAATTATTAATTTATATATAATTATTAATTTATATATACGCTCAATTTTTTAGAAAATTTTCATTGAATCAAAACTGTAAAGCCGACATTGTAAAATTTGTATTTTAACTTTTTTTTCAAAAAAATATAGTTTCAAAAAACCTTACATACACGTGCGCACGCTCGCGCGCGCGCGCACACACACACACACACACACACACACACACACACACACAAACATTCAAGAAAGAACATGTAATAATTAGTAATAATTACTGCTTTGTCTCAGGGTACATGAAAGAGGAAAGATCCATAAAAATCACAAATCAATTTTTTTACGATTTCCAAACTTTATAATTCATACAGCACACAAAACTTACAATAATTGATAATTATCTCTTCTGTTGTTACGTTTTCGATATATGAAATATTTAACAAGTAAATTGTGATCATTAACAAATTAGTTTTAATGTTTTATATATATATCGATTTTCAAGCCTTTTCGAATCTAAAAATGTTGGCTTTAATTTGATGTTTGATCTTCTATGTGTCACTCTGTGTATTTCTGAGCATAGCTCGAGAATTAAAGAATTTGTCTTATTCTTCCTTTTGACCAGCTTTTAAGAAGGATTTTTTTTCTAATTTCATGTAAAATTCAATTTGTTTTGTAAATTAAATATATAGTTTGTAATGAGTTACAGATTTAAGATATTTTATTACTATTCAATTTTATTTAGTGTCTGTGTAGAATATTACAAGTTAAATTCTTCAAATTACAAATTAGAAAATAATTCACAATGGAATTATTATGCCAACCTTATCACTTCAAAAATAACAAAAAAATATTTTTAAAGTTATAAAAGATTGATTTTTACATAACAGCGAAGTTTTTATTCAACGCCTTATCGCAACAAAGCAGGCGCGTTTTATCGAGTTAGGCCTTATGCTTTACAAGTAAGTTGGCTGGGTAAGCTATACATAATATATCAGGCGTTACAATTTGTATATAATAAATGTCACACAAAAAGTTACTTAAAATTTTGAATCAGTTTTAGTTAATTAATTTGATTTTATAAGTTATAATTTAAATTCTACTGTCTCAGTAACGTAAAGGAAAAGAATTTTAAGAAGTTAACAACATGGACAAATAAAAAGTAAACGTTTCTTTATACGAAAGTCAAACTTGACGAAAAATTCACTTTTGATAAGTTTGCTGTTTAGTAAAATCGGTTTCAAAATGACAATCATTAAAACATATACATAACAGTTTTTAAGTGAAACGTTTCGGAAAATCATATTTCATTACCTTAAATGGAACGTTATACCATTTCAAAAATTAAAATATGTACTTGGACCGCTATGTTTTTTTTTATTTACTCCCGAGCTCTAGTTAAAATTTGCTATAGGCCTATTTATTTGAATCATCAATTATGACGAAAAACTGAGGAAAATTTTATGAAAACATGGGCAATTTTTCTATGCTGAATCGAATTTTTAATGAAACAGATCTTCATAATACATTATAATTTTACTTGAATCAAAACCATTTGAATATGAGAATTTACATCAACGATTATATTCTATTCCATTAAAACTAGGCTAAGCTATTTCACTGAAACCTTTATTTTTGCATATAAATCAACACCATATTCTTTATTACTTACTACTTTTACCACTAATATATTCAAAGTTTTAGAAACTAAGTCGTTTAGGTCCTTTTGTTCATGGCTATAACTGTCCCCACCTCTTTCTAGTATATATAACTAGTTGGCTATAGACTAAAATACCTCTAGTTCATACTAGATAATCTCATTGAGTATTTAAAAACTAAAATTATAACATCCGTGATCTTATAAAGGTGCCGATATTCTCATTTAGGAGTTCATCCAGCTCTCCAGAAAGGTTATCTCTTCAGATTCTACAGTAGGTAGGAGTCTCGTAAGGGAAATTATAGAATTTTGGCAGTGTTGTGAATATTGTGTCCGAGTTGTGTAACGGGGCTCGACCAACTGACCTAGAGGTGGTGTCCACGGGTCGCGTTGCTTGCAGATCCTTACCTCAGTCTGACGACACTCCTGACCGACTCCGCTCTGCAATCGGCAATGCAGTTCGTTCTTGTGTGTTTTACTGGTGTAGCTTTACTGGCAGTCGTGTTATAGTTGTGAGTGAGTGTTCGTTCAGTGACTTGGTTCTTCTGTTTTTTTGGTTTTACGTTTTTTTTACTTCTGAGTGGGTGAGTCTGTTACATATTATTGTTTATAAAATAGTTTAAGTGCGTGCACAACAAATAAGTACTATTTTTTATGTATAAACTATACGAGTAAAAAAATTCACTGTTTTTTTTACCAATGAATAATTTTCAATGTAACCAAACCTCACTACAAGACGATACAAATTAAATTTATCCCGTCCTGATATTCAGAGAAACATAACAAAATACATTTCCATCTAAATAGAAACAAAATATTCAAATTTTTCAACGTATTTTTCAACGTAGATACAATATTCTATACATGCGAAAATCTAGCACACTGTATAATTGTTTATAAAAAAGGAAAGTATGTACATTATTAATATTATTTTAACATTATAAAATAGGATATATTTATAAAAATATGATTTCAAATAGTATCAATTAAATCTATTTATCACAAATTTTATAAAATAATAAGTTATAATAATAGAAAATATTTTTTATAATAGGTCTATTAATTTTAATTTAGTTTACCATTAACCAAATAATATTAATAAATAACATTTATTTATTAATAAATAACATAAAAATTGATTTTAAAACATTTCCTTTTTACAAATATTATTTAAATTTTCAAAAAATACAAAAATGTAATATTTCTTCAAGCTAAGCAAGTTTTGAAACTGTTTAAGCTTAACTTTAAATTGTAATATTTATTTTAAATTAATTAACTATGACATTCAAATAATTAAATAACTTTAAAAGCTTTTAAATAAAACACCCAAACATCCAATTAAACCCTTAGGTTGCTTTTACCCAAAAAATCTAGTTCGGAACAAACTAAAATACCATCACAATTGATATAATTACAAAATCGGTTCTAAGTTTATGTGTAACTACTAGTGACGTGTTAAGACTTATAATTGTAGTAAATTTTTAATTTAATCACTAACAAATATTCTTCTTGCATTTTCATTTTACTGTACACAACGTATTATAATTATTCAAGTATGACCGAATTCGGGCAAATTTTAATGAACTGTTGTTTAAAACTAGGTTAGTTTAACTGATTTTTGTAATAGGTTTCAAGGCAAATGGTTTGGAAATATTGTCGCAAGTTTTATTGGAGTGTTTAAAAACTATTTTAATCTACATCGGTCATCTATTCCTATAGTTTAGAAATGTACACAAACACAAGTAATGCGAGCACACACGCACGCGCGCGCACGCGCGCACACACACACACACACACACACACACACACACACACACACACACACACACACACACACACACACACACACAATGTACAATAAAATAAGCACCACGTGTTTTGTATTCAGAAGAATTGCAAACACATATCTCATAATCGAAGTTACCAAAATTATCATACTTGCTATATACTTATTACTATTGTAAGGAAACCAAATAGTTCAGAGTTAAAATAGAATAGTTTCGCAGAAAGCACAAAGCGAAAATTGAAATCTAGGCCACATATTCTACACAACGGGAACAATTATTTTATTTTGTTTAACAAAAGACCGGTCGTTTTGCTTTATAAGTCCGCAGGATAACCTTTATTGTCAGGAGTCAGATTTTTCGATGAGGAAATGTAGAGCAGTGTAGCCTATTAACAGAAGTGGCAGCGGCAGGGGCAGGGGCAGGAGCGGCAGCAGGAGCGGCAAGAAAAGATAACAAGCAGCTGGGCTCAATGACAGACACGCCAAAAAAAGGATTAGTTGAACCGGTTTGAATAGCTAACACTTTACTTGATCACGCAGACCTCACCTGAGAGATTCTTGCAAAATTTAAATAGATTCTGTGAACAACTAGTTCAGTTAGTTTTGTTTTGCTTAAGGCTATAATTGTCTGTTATCTATTCAGTTGGAGTAGCTTGTCGAGGTTGTCTGAAAGTAAAAATACGCTGTTCCGATCTCGTAAATAACGGGCCAAAATGTGTAGAAAGAGTTTCCATTTTTACAGTAATTAAGAATACTCTTAGTTATAAAAATATTTAAAAATCCAAAATTAAGTTTATATATAAAAAAAATACTATTTATATAAAGAAGTACGGTTAAAAATTAGGAAAAAATTAGATAACAACTCTGACTTGTATTTAGATTCGAGATATTAATGTTGTTTTATTGCATGTGTTATATACGGTCGAACACCTTATGTACACATTTACTGCATTAACATAAAGACATAAAAATCACAAAAAAATAAAATTTCCAAAATTTGTTTTTTTTTTCAATTTACATTTATTTAAATGTTACATAAAAGAACAATAAAGTTTTGTTTTTATTAGAGTGGGTAGTTGATTATTAAATGGTTAAGTTAAAAAAAATACTATATATCGCATGGTGGTGCTAAAAAGGAAACTATACAAATATATTTTACCGAAATCAGCTTTTACTCAAAATTTACGCAAAAAATGTTATGTATAACAACTAAAGCAATTTTACCACATTTTATCACCCAATAAAACAACTGTTTTTAAATAAATTGAAAGAAAAGACAAATTATTTTATTTGTTTACTAAAAGTTTTTTTTTAATTTGTTTGTACACTAACAATTTAGGCTTAATTCGTTTCTGTTGTAAAATTTTCGGAGTGGAAAATAAATTGTTCAATGGTTACTTTAAAAAAAATATCAAAATAGTTTAAGATGTTTTTTTTAAAAATCAATTTTATATTATAACCTTTTTTAAAAATGAAAGAAAATAAAAAAATTGGAACTCCTTAATGAAAAACTATGTCTTTCTACATCAAACTTAAGCCGAAAGGCTTTGTTACCAAAACATATGCGTATAATAAAAGATTTGAATTGTTGATCTATCTCTCTTTACATTATGTAGCTCAGTATACAACTTTTCAGTATATAACTGAAAAATACATGTTCCACAATTTTTTAAAATAAAATACGTACAAAAAATCACTTTCAGTTTTAAAGCTTTTTGATTGTTGAATTCGTTTATAAATTATAATGGGTTATGATAAACTCAGTTCATAACCTATTATAAATTGATTATGATCTTTTATGTATAGAATATAACTTATATAATTTAGTAATTTATGATAAAGTACTTAAACTTAGGTTGTATTTCGTATAAATTAAAACTGTTCGTCTGTTCAAAATCAGATGAATACGCCTACGCATGATCTGTTGTAAAAAAGAGATAATTATTACCAGTTCTCGATTACAGAGGCATTGGCCGCGTAAGAATTATTACATGATCTTGTCGTGATGTAAAGAAAGTGAAGGGCGGTGCAGAGGAATCCCATTCATTGAGACGAGAACCTAGTATTCCGAAGGTCACTGACGATTAGAGAGCACGATCTTTGATGAAACTATATAGCGTCTGGCGCTGCCTCTGGTTAAGATTATACAGCGAGGTATCGTCAAGACAATAGTGTGTCATTAGTTCGCCATTACTCGTTAACAAGAATTTATAGTTTCGCAAAGCAGCTCAGTGACAGCTACTGCACTTGAACACTCAGTGAGTGTATCATTCGTTATACGAGCTCAGTGCTCAGTGTGTACACTTCTGTTTAGTTATTTTTTTATGTTATTTAGTTTGAATTTAGAATTTCTTTGTCACTTATAATTTATGTGACAGATTTGATTAACGGAATTCCGTTGGGAAATGGGATATTATTGCGTTTTATTTAATAAGATCCAGACTCGGTACCTGTGTGTGTGTGTGTGTGTGTGTGTGTGTGTGTGTGTGTGTGTGTGTGTGTGTGTGTGTGTGTGTGTGTGTGTGTGTGTGTGTGTCCTCAACTTACGGAAGAATCTCAATGAAATACTGACTTCATTAAAATGTGATGCACCGATTTTGAAAAATTAAAACTTATTTCTTAAGGCTATAACGATGCATATATTTCCATTTAGAACTTATGTATTACATTTCAGCGATATTTGATAAATATTGTTAGAGCCAATTTTTAGTAACACTGATATTTAACAGTTTTTGTAATCGAAAAAGTACTTCTAAAAACTTTTTGTAATATATCGAATTAAAAAAAAATCGGTCAATTATCTATTATCAGACGATTTACCCGCACGCACACAGATAAACAAACAGCTAACAGATAGAAAGACAAATATATATATATATAGGACAAAAAAGTTGTGAATATTTAAAGAATTCAAATGACCGCCATTTTGAAACCATTTAACGTACGTTTTGTTGCATAACGTAGGGTACTTCTTGAAGCTACAACTAAAGTTATTTGCTCAAATAATTTTATCAAAGTTTGAATTAAATCTTATACAAATTTTAAAATAAGAGTTTCTACAGACACGTATCTGGTAGACCTATATATAACCCTCAAAACGTGATCAAGAGGTCAGGGAGTTTTGCTAATTCCGGTTCCGGGTTCTGGGTCGTACCATAATGACAGCTGGAATAGATCATTTTTCATTGAAAATTCGCTAATAATTAAGACATACAGATTGAAAAGCCACCTAAAGAGGCCAATACAAAAATTACTTTATAATGACTTTCCACTTTAGGAGGCGAGGTAATTACTGTAGTTAGTGCAGTACTTAGACAACACAGGTTTCGTGGTTGTTGACATCATCATCACGCTCATAAAACACATTAGACAAACGTTACAAGCAAAAAATAAAACACGTCAAAATGTCACGTAATTTGAAACGTTACTGTCACCAGCAACTCGTACTAATTAGAAGTGTTACTAAATTAAGTAACCATATCTTCTTCTAGGAACTGACAGGCGCGAATCTTGTAAAATATTTTCTGAATTTCCATCCTCTTCTTCCGCAAGTTCTTCATACTTTCACTGATTTTCCTGCCTATTAACAATAACAACTTCTCCACTTTTTCACCTAAAAATAATTGTCATTAAATGTCTTTATGTATTTTCTAAATACTTTATTACTATTCAAATTTTCATTATTTCATTTTCGATCTGTCATTAATCGATATGTTTTTAAAATCGAAGATTTATTTTGTCAAATAATAGAAGCAAAATTTTAAAAACAATTTTAAAATTTCCCGTTGTCTTAAACTTAAAAAAAACCTTTACCATTATAACTAGCTTTAAAATTTGCACAAATTATAATTTTGAAGTAATTAAACTACTTTTCAAAATACAAAAATGAACCACGACCGCCGTCAGATTATATTGAATCTGTATAAAATTTCAGGTTCTATTGAAAATACTAAAAATATAATATGACGTCGGTCGTGGTTCATTTTTGTATTTTGAAAAGTAGTTTAATTACTTCAAAATTATAATTTGTGCAAAATTTTTAAAGCTAGTTATAACGCTCATTAGGATTATTAAGCTTTCAAAAAAGTGTATGATAAAAATTTATGAATTTTTAGCATTCGAAATAGCCGTCATTTTGAAACTGGTTGATGGAGTTTGATACATAACAGTTTTTTTTAAGTAACAATCAAAAAACAATTTAGCTTTGTTTGAACCATATCGGACCGAAATTATATATACTAACATACAAATTTATATACATACAAGTTTATAAATTTTATCGACCTATCAAAAAATTATACAGACTTTAGAATCAATGGCCAGTTCTGGGTCTTACCATGATGGTCTCTACAATAACTCATTTTCCAACGGGAATTCGACAATAACTAAACAAGTAACGTCACCTATTAACCAAACAATAAACGAACATGCCGAACTGTATTTACTGAGTTGCATTGTTGCCATATTGCACGACTATGCATACAATGCCCGTCGTTATGTTGATATTATCAGCTGATGACATTACTGCCAAGAATAAATTTAATCATCTGATGACACGGCTGACAGTTCTGAACAGCTTCTGGCGACAACTTCATGTTTGTATTTCCAACTACTTGGTGATTCCAGTCTTGAATTGTTGTTTACTTCGCAGAGTGTATTTACATTTTAATCATTTCCTGGCTTACCATAAACTCCGTTTTTGATTTCTGACTTGTTTTGGAACAACTTTAGTTATGAAATTGAATTTTTTTACAATTTAATATACATATTTGTAATTGCAGTATTATAAAATTGTTGATGCGTAGATTTTAAAAGTATGCACTCTTTTCATGCAACCAATAAAACAGAAAATTGTTATAGAAAAATAAACAAATCGTTTTTAGCAAATTCCCATTGAAAATTACCTATTAGAGCAACCATCATGGTAAGACTCAGACACGGGACTTTGAAAATTAACCCAATCCTTACTTTTAGATGTGTGTGTGTGTGTGTGTGTGTGTGTGTGTGTGTGTGTGTGAGTGTGTGTGTGTGTGTGTGTGTGTGTTAGCAATGTTAGCAATTATTTTGGTTGCTAACAAAATATATATATATATATATATATATATATATATATATATATGAATCTAAAAAAATAGGATTGAGTATATATTACATATATATATATATATATATATATATATATATATATATATATATATATATATATATATATATATATATATATATATATATATGTATAGGAATCTAAAAGTAAGGATCAGGTTCATTTTCAAACCCAATATATATATATATATATATATATATATATATATATATATATATATATATGTGTGTGTGTGTGTGTGTGTGTGTGTGTGCGCGCGCGCGCGCGCGTGTGTTAGCAATTATTTTGGTTCGATTTGATTCAAACTTGGCGCAAAAATAGATTTTGGTTATAGCTTCGATAACTTCATTAACCAGCGAAATTCGTTTTAATTTCAAAATGATGGTTATTTTAAATCTCTAAAAAGTCGTAATATTTTTGTCGTAAATGATTTTAAAAATCCAAGTTCACGAACGTTTTGAATCTGGTTACGTTTTAATCAGCTTTGAAAACTGCATACAGAAAATTAACGTCAACGTGTCAGCTGTTTGCTGCTGTCAATTTTTAAATTGTAATTCTTAATTAAAGATTGACTGGCAAATCGCTACTACCTGATTGTTGCACTATATTATACAGGTGGCACTGGTTACACTTCAATCAGTCTGAACGTTCTGTCCAAGTCTGCAACTAGAATCCGTGTCGTCAGGTTACAAGTAGGGCGGGTAATGCAAGTGGCAGGTACTGTTTTATGCGTTCCAACTGCCGCATTCTTCTGCTAAACTTCGGATAAACAATTTGGTGAACTTTTTTTAAAAAGTTGGATGGAAGCGAACTTCCAAAAAATAACAATATTAGAGTAACTGTTTCCTTTGCAATTAATTCACCGTTATAAATCAACGTTACTATCAACATAAATAAGCATTTTTAAATTTAATATTTCATTGAAAATTTAACTTTAAGTATCAAGATAATCAAATTCTCAAAGAGTGATCGAGATATAAGGATTAGTGCCTATTTCAAGTACTCAGGCGTGTATTACCAATGGTAGCTACAATAGCTATGTTTATCAATATAGATTTTTTTGATTTAAACATAACCGCCATTTTGATTTATTTATCAATACAGATTTATTAATAATTCGTTGTAAAATAAAATAATAGAACAATAAAATAATTAAAAAATAATAATGATAACATGAAAATTCAAAATTTCTGAAAAAAGGTGAAATTTTCTGTAAAGCAAGGATACTTTTATATTTAAAATAAATGAAAACATATCGTAAATAAAGATATTAACAATCAGTCAGATGTATTGTTCCGAAATATTAAATCAAGATGGCATATTCGTGGAGGCAAAACAGAGTAAGCCTGTATGAGGAATGTAAATGGAGCCTAATAAATGAGATAGAAGATGAGGGAAGTAATAATACGGGATTAGTTGTAGATAACCAGTGCATAAGTAAATAGTTTTTGTGGTGGTTTTATAAAATAATAAAAAAACGGAAAACAATTGATCAAGAAACGATATTAGAATTAGGAACAGTATGTACCTAAAGGGCTAACGTACGTTACATTTTACCTACTTATTTTATATCTTCAAAGATATTTGTCAATCCACATATGCACATTTTTTAATTTTTTGTTCTTAATACATTTTGGTTGAAGTTTTATAAGTATTATATTAAATATCATATAAATAATTTTATTAATTAACCAAGTTATTGTAGTGTCAGCTGATTGTTTGACCCAAACATACACTGATCCTGCTACAGTCAAACAGTTACTCGAGTGACTGAGTGCGGAAACAATTCGCTTGTCTGCAGAACAATGTGTTTTCATTATTCAAATATTGGTGCCTTACATCGCCAGTTCAACTTGCTCTGCTCTTACGTTCCTTCTCATTGTTGAGTTCAAACAAGCCTAGAAAACGAACTTCTCTTTTCAACTTCTGAATAAACGACAATAGAACTGTGATTCTTTTAGTAATTACAGTGGCAAAATCTTATTTGAATTTGTGATCTGAATTCGAAAAGATTTGTCACTTTAAAAAATAATTTATAACGATTAAAAGGATTGTTCAAACGTATAACTGCACGTAAATAAAATCTATTAGTAATTATGAAGTTGTACACAAAATTTAAAAATTGGAAATTGTCAAAACATTTCAAAAGAATGCCAAAAGATTTCAGTCTACTCAGATTTCAGTTAAATTTTGATCGCATTGAAGAAAATCACAATAGCAATGTCCTTTATTTTCTGGATTTACCAATATGGCCGGAAAATTATTAATTTCAAATTTAGCGTAATGATTTATGCTTAGAATTTTCATTTGGTACTGAAATTGAATTATTTTACACATATACGTATTCCCTATATTATTTTTACAATTATTGTTTATCCCCTATATTATTTTACACTTATTATTTATTTCCTATATTGCTGTTACACTTATTGTTTGTCCCTTATATTATTTTACACTTATTATTTATTCCCTATATTGTTGTTACACTTATTGTTTGTCCCTTATATTATTTTACACTTACTACTTATTCCCTATATTGTTGTTACACTTACTGTTTATCCCTTGTATTATTTTACACTTATTACTTATTCCCTATATTGTTGTTACACTTACTGTTTATCCCTTGTATTATTTTACACTTATTACTTATTCCCTATATTATTTTCACACTTATTGTTTATCCTTTATATTATTTTATACTTATTCCCTATATTGTTGTTACACTTATTATTTATCCCTTGTATTATTTTACACTTATTACTTATTCCCTATATTGTTGTTACACTTACTGTTTATCCCTTGTATTATTTTACACTTATTACTTATTCCCTATATTATTTTCACACTTATTGTTTATCCCTTATATTATTTTATACTTATTCCCTATATTGTTGTTACACTTATTATTTATCCCTTGTATTATTTTACACTTATTACTTATTCCCTATATTGTTGTTACACTTACTGTTTATCCCTTGTATTATTTTACACTTATTACTTATTCCATATATTATTTTCACACTTATTGTTTATCCCCTATATTATTTTACACTGATTACTTACTCAAAACTACTTTTACTCACATTTACAGTTTATTTTAAATATACACTATTTATCACTGAAAGATAATAATGCTATGATTTTTTTTTAAACTATGCTAAACCTTTAACTTTCACATAGTCAAAACATCAAAATTCAAAATAAAATTGAATAAAAACTTCCTAAATATTTTTTTGTAATTAAAAAGTAAAAAAAACGAAAATATTTAATCCTAGTTCTTAAAATACACCTATGAAAATAGTTCTCACTTTTTATCATTCACTCCATTAAATTATCACTTCACCGACAACAGTGTCAGTGAAGACAGAGCGTGGCTACTACATAGGAACCAGTTCCTTCTCATAAACAACTCCCAATTAAACAAATGGCCAAATTAGCAGAGATATATTGCGTTTACTGCCGAATCAACACTTCGTTTGGCGTTAATTTTATTTTTCAATTAAAGCAGCATTTTGTTTCTTGTCAAATAGTTCCATTAAACTGGAAGTTATTTTTCTCTTACAGGTTTATATATTTACATCTTGTTTTGCTTTAACAGGAAAATATTTGTAATTTTCTAACTGGGTAAACGACATTTACGAAATTAAAACGTTAATTAGTCAAATTGATTTATTTTTACCGTATAGTCCCATTATTTAGAAAAAATCTTTTTTTCAAAAAAAATCTTAATCTAACCTGTTTTTAATGAATTTACATTCTGATTCTAATCTTCAAATAACTTTTTATCTGTGTGTGTGTGTGTGTGTGTGTGTGTGTGTGTGTGTGTGTGTGTGTGTGTGTGTGTTTTAACACGCTCACTTTCTCAAATTCGGTCCAATTTGATTCACATTTGGCATAAAAATCGTGTTCGCCTTGGACAAATTAATCAAAAAGCAAAATTCGTTCAAAAGTTTCAAAATGGTGGCCATTTCAAGTTTTCTCAGTACCTTAGAAAATTCAGTTTCAACAACTTAATTACAGTTAGAACTGCTTAAATTAACATTTTGAATTTCAAACCCGTTGTAATTATGAAAATTAATTTGGCATCGTTTAAGTTTCATTTTCGTATTTTAAAATGACTTTTAATGTTTAAAATGCCAATATATAGAGGTTTCTATTCAGTAAAATCAAAATTTCAAAAACGTAGTAAGATAAAGAAAATACTTTTTGGAAATGTACTTTAATCTCATCAGCGATACAGATGCGTCCCGTTTTTAATTTAGCTTTTATTATTTTAGTTTCAATTATTTTAATTTCGATTAATTTAGTTTCTATTATTTTAGTTTCGATTATTTTAGATTCGATTATTTTAGTACGATATATATCGAACGTATGGGAATCGTCAAAAAACGGTTTTTACTTAAACGTATGTCCGTCCTTATATATGTCTCTACACTTTACTGGGACTAAACGATTTAACCAGTTCGTTTCCAGTTTGATATGTGGATATAGTTTGCTCATATCTTGGAATATTTTTAAATAATTCATTCAATTCTACTTTCCCAAACCTTTTACAATCAAACTATTCTTATAAAATACTGCTTATTTTACTCTTTAAGTAACCTAAAAACCACCATACTCTCCAAAAATGCTGGTTCAGATATCATGAGGGAAACCTGAAAATATTGTCTAATTTATCCAAACCGATTATCCATATTTTGCTCAAATTTTCATCTTTGTAAAAATGTACAGCCTAAGTTAGTGAAGTAATTTTAAAATATGAGATATTTATGGATTGGAGAATAAATAGGAAAAAAAGAAAGAACACCGACATGATCTTGAAAGAAAAAATAAATTAAGTAATATTTGTGCAAAATTTGATGTAAGAATTTAGAGAAAACCTGTTTTATTTTTATGATTCTAGCGATAGTTTCTGGATTATACTCGTATTTCCACTTTCTATTATTAATGTAGGCTATACAAAAGGCAAAGTCACTCACTCACTGTATATCAAGAAGAGGCCTACGAATGTGAATGGTGGCTCTTTTTATGTTGTAGATGTGCAATAGAGCTATGTTAAAAAAAATATCATTTATGTAGAAAATAGATCGTTCAAGAACATTCAAATCTCATTTTTTCACTATTTATACGATTTTCACTGAAATACGGTTTGTTGAAACGTTTTCGTTGTCATTTGTAACTACGACTAGGTTTTAGGTAATGTCAAACTATACCTCTATTCGAGGCAAAATTGCGGACGCTCAAAATGTCAGATTTTTTCTGTTACTTGAAAATGCCTACTTATTATTTAAAATGAAACGTTTTTCTTTGTTACATACAGCTATAGAAAAATTTTACGTAATCGAAAACTGTCATTAACCTATTTCAAATTAAATGGCATGTTATCAAAATTTCTGCTTTATATCACTATTACTGTAAACTATGCCTTCTACTGGCACTTGGCTTAACAGATTTCAAAGAAACTTTTATACTTATTAGAAACAATTATCGGATTTTCTACTGTCTTAAACGGTCACACACTTACTCAAAACCATTTATTCACATGACGGTCATTTAAAATGCTAAACACGTTTTAAAACGGAGTACTTTCACGCGATCTGTATGGTTTTTTCGAACTAAATGTTAGTTTTGTAGTTACAATGTTTCATTGCTAGGAATTGTCAAAAAATATTCTACTAATAAAAATAACTTGCTTTTTAATGACAAAAGCTTCTCTTCCAAACAAACAAATGTACTATACAAACATTGGTACGAAATTCATGGTACGAAATCAACTTTAGAATTAATTAATTAAAAAAAACCAAAAAATACCGTAAGGAAGAATTTGATCGCATTAGTTTATTATAAGTGAACACAAGTTTCTATATAAACACAAGTTTCTATATAAACACAAGTTTCTATATGAACCTATACAAAATTTTTTTTAAAATGTACTTATGACAGTTGTGGGAATTGTGAATTATAAAACAAAAATACTTGAGTGTTTAACGTGTCATTAATGCACAGTCATGTTGAAAATTAAGAGGTTTACACACGCCTACCCAGTGTTGGTTCCGTGGGAGTTTATCCAAATCTGCCAGTATTGCAAAACTTCTATTTTAGGCCTTCTTTAAAAAACATTATTTATAATTATTTAAAACCATTTTACCGAAACTAAAGTAAATAACAGAATATGTGAATTTCGCATTAAGTATTCAATAACATTTCTTGTTTGATGAATTCCTTATAATTAGGATAATACTTAAGCCTAATAACTAAAAACGTTGTATTGCAAAAAGACAAACACTAATTAAGGTATAGGCTATTTACTATGTTTATAATCAAAAGTTACACAGAAAATTAATAACCTAAATTTACAATAGATTTTCAAACTAACATAACATTTTTGAAATAAGTACTCTAGTTTCCAATGTATGATTGGTTCCATATGATGCATTGCAATCGATTTTTGTAATAGTTTATACAAGTTCGTTTTCTACTAAAATCAGCTCAAAATTTAAAAAATGGCGGCAATTTAAAATTTAAAAGATCGTAATTTAAATCATTGCTTTTGTATGAAATTCCGATTTACCTCAACCAGTGTTAAAATCTGAATAAATTAGTATTTTGAAATTTTAAAGTTCGCTATTCAGATTAAGAAAAAATGATTCTGACGATGGTCAGGGTTTATTTTCGGATTTGAATGTATTTTTTGAAACTTTTATTAGAGTCGGATCTAATCAAACTTGGCAGAAAAAGCGATTGTAGGAAATGCATGAAAAATCCGTTACACTGCAAATTCCGTCTAACAGTTTCAAAATGGTGACCATTCAAAATCTTTAAAATAATAATTTTTTTTTTAATTTACGTTTCTTTGAAAATATAGTTTTACATCGCGATCAATACATTAAAATTTGCGTAGGGCCTAATATTTTAAATTTTAAAAATTTAACATTTTTTTGAAATCTTTGGTCAAAAAGTGTTAACAAGTGGATTTAACAAAATCTGTTTTAAAAATGTTATCTTTGCTCAGTTTATTACATAAGGAACTAAATAAAATTTGTAAATCGTTATATTCTAAAAAACCATGCCAAATTTGGTGGTGCACAAAACCTATAAAAAATGTGTTTAGGTTTATTTTGTATTTTTTTTTTATATTTTGAACATATTTGATCACGTGACATTTTAAAATTCATATTCTTATTTAAATAAAATTAGAATTAAAAGTAAGTTACGAACTAAATGGAAAAAGCTATAAATATAATTATTTTAAATTCGCTACAATTACTTGTTCTGGCTCTTCATATAATATGACCGAATTTTACACAGAATCTGATGAACAGATTTTGAAAAATACGGCCGATTTTGTGATGTTTGTAACTTTTCATTATTTTGGAAATTGACCGAGCAAAGCGAGGTTACCTTTTCAACTCGACCGTTTGCAGTTGGTTCATACGATTTTTATGCAGTTTTGGCAAAACGCATTCGCCGATTGTTTTAAAATTTAATACAGAGATACCTTGTACAAAGTCCGAACGAAGTATGTGTAAGATTCTTTCTTATTCACTTCTGTTTTTAAGATGGCGGCCTCTGAGTGTACGACGTTTTAGCCAAACGCAATATTTTATCCCAATTGTTTTTTAATTTGGTACGAAACTAACGTGTATATATTCAAAGGACGTATGTGTAAGATATCTTTACATTCACTTCCCTTTCAAGATAGCAGTGAATGTGAAAGGCGCTGATTCAACATTGAGATCCGTTGATGGTTATTTCCTGTAATACTGGCTGAACGGCAAAACCTGTTGTAATTTTGACAGCTTCATGTATAAATAGCATAAAATTGTCAATAGTCGGTCCAGTAACATTTTTCTTAAATATTACGATTATCAGTTAAATTGGCGGAAAACGTTACAAGCGCTGTTGTGGAGCGCTCTGTATATTAATGAAGAATATCCTGCGAGGTCTACTGTTCTTTGACCTACTGGTATTTTTACACCAAATAATTATTAATACCGAGTTTTATTGGCTCATATTTGATTGAAGGACCGCTGCAATATCCATGATTAAATAAGCAATTACAGTGCATGAGTCTGAATTAACATGCAAAGTAGTCCGCAATGGTAGTTACAACGTGCAACACGTTTGAAACAGGATCGGCCAAATTAATGCCAGCGGTTGGCGCACTGAGCTGCGTAAAGACCTGCGGCCATAACGGAGCATGCGCGTTGCCTCTGTAATCCATTGATCATCATTATTACGTCTTGATTATAGTTTTTAGTAATCACTTTAGCAAATTACGTAAATACGCAAGTTGGTGTGCAACTTGTAACCCGCAAATCTTTTGCGAAAACCAGCTAAACCTGTTTTAAACAGATGAAATCTGGATGTGTAACAATCTTTAAATTGCTGCACAAATTGTTTGAACCGATCGTAAAAACAATACAACTGTAAAATAAGCCATCCATTTATGGATTGGTAACGTGGACAAGATTTATGTGGCTGCGGTAAATGATTGGGCTTCAAAACACGTTTTGGCATAATTTTGGTTTCTCACTGCTGACCACAAAGTATATAGAAATTATACTGATTGTAAGATAAACGATTTTGGAATTTGGATAGGTTTATCTATGTCATGTCCTCTCGTGAAATACTTTACTTTTCAGGATCGTCGGGTGTATATCTATCTATCTATCTATCTATCTATCTATCTATCTATCTATCTATCTATATATATATATATATATATTATTATTATTATTATTATTATTATTATTATTATTATTATTATTATTAATAATAATATTATTATTTGCGAATAGACCCTGTTGGATCACGCAAAGCACTCCGACTCATGTCTTGTTCCCTCTAATCCTCCACATCTCCCTCATCCTGTCCCCATGGATCCTCCTCCGCTCCTCCGTCCATTTTACCCCTGCTCTCTTTGGGATTTCATTCTCTGGGACCTTCCAACCGAGCATCTTTCTCCTGTATGCGTGCCTGTCTTCAACGTCTGTTGAGTCTATTTCTTCGTCATGTAGGTCTATTCTGACTTGTGCGATCCACGACGTTGTTGATTTGACACCTTGTATATACTTAAGGATTCTGTTGGCAAGTCTCGTTGTTGGGAGTCTACTGATGTGTCCATAGAACCGAAGCCACCTTCTTCTGATATCTGTTGCCAGGTTCGGTATCTTCTCTGTGGTCTTCCGGGAGTGCAACCTGTATCCATCTTCTGTTAATCTCGGGCCAAGGATCTTCCTCAAAATTTTGCGTTCTTCCTTCAAAATATCCTCCATGGTAGCTTTTGTGTGGAGTGCTAGCGTCTCGCTTGCATATAATACCTCCGGTTTTATAACTGTGTTTATATATATATATATATATATATATATATATATATATATATATGTGTGTGTGTGTGTGTGTGTGTGTGTGAATTGTTTTGAAAAATTCACCTATCTGGCTCAACCTATTTGAGAAATTACGTAAATTTTTCGAAACTGCCCATCTGTGCAATGTTTAATTTATTTGTGATTTTACGATTTGCGTAAATAACAATAAGTATTTCATAAAAATTGCGCAATCCTTTTCACTTCAATCAAATTATTTTAATGAACCGCTTAATAACCTAATAAAACGTGTACAAGATCGGATAAAAAATTTTGTTTTTTACATAAAAACAACAACACTTGATTTTACGGTGATTTATAAATGTTATATATAAATCACTTTTTAAAACGACTTTAGGAGTGCTTAAAGAGTTTTAAAAAAATGTGAACATTTATTAATTTTTTATATCGTTTAAATTAACAGCTCTAAAAATGTAACTTACTTTTCACAACACATGATGAAAGAACAAAATTTATTAGTGAATACGGATATTCAACTAGTTACACAATTTTATTAATGACGTTAAACATTTTAAATTCAAAAGTACAAACTAATGTAACGGTAAATTGCTAAAATTTTTAGTATTTAGATTATTTTGAACAAAATATACGTTGTTATTTGAACATATAAAACGTATAAGAAATTATTCGAATGCAGTGCTACAGTTGGCATCACTGGCGTAGTAGCAATAGCAATAGTAAGAGCAGACAAGTGGAATGCACGGAAAGTACCTGCAACCAACTGCCAGGACACACCGTTAAGTAACGTAATGCATGGCCTTACAAGGACGAAAGATTTACTACTTTTTGTTCCTTGTACAATAAAACAAATCTAATAGCCTAATTGCACGTTTACGTTTTTCAGAATCAAAGCGTATGACGTCATTAAATCTCATCTGCTGATATTCGTTCTAACTTCTTGTGACAATACCGAGGCTTGGCAGATCGTTTGTCAATAACATAATGGCCTCATCTCTAGAGTGTTTAATGCGTTTTATAAATTGGAAAAATTTATTAAAATTGGTTACTGAACGATTATTTATATTAATTATTCGTTTGATAACTGATATAATGTGAATTACTGGCTTACTTCTTATGTAAAATGGAGCTGTCATCATGGTGAGACCTATATCCCGGATTTTGAATTTAGCGCCTTTTCTGACTTCAGATCAAATCTTGTTAAAATGTGTATGTATATATACATATACATATATATATATATATATATATATACATATATTTATACACGTATATATAGTGTATATAGGCCTACAATAGTGTATATATATAGTGTAAATTTCAACAATTTAGTTAGTTTTTAAAACTATCCATAAATTAGCATTTTGTATTTCCCAATTTTTTTAAGAAACTAAATTTCATAGCATAGAGGTCAGGGTCCATTCTATTATTTCAAATATAATTTAAAATTCTAATATATGTAGCTTTTAATGCCAACATATGATGATTAAATCAGAATGTTGAGAAAATATTAAGATGTAAAAAAAATACTTTTGGAAATTCGTCTTACTAATATGAACAGTGATTTTATTTTATATCATTGTTGTTTTTGGTCTTTGCTTGCCAAAGAATAAATGGTGCAACATAGATACGAAATATTAACAAAATTATATAAAAACGTTTCGAGTAGACCTCCTGAACGAAACATATTTTTTTTTATTTCTAAAAAACTGCTTATAAAGCTACCTAAAAAAACGACCTAATTTTTCTAAACTCCTTCAGATTTGTATTGTATTTAAGTTTTATATATAAGCTACTAAATTTAAAAAATTAAAAATAAATTAAGTTTTTTCTAATAATTTTGTTTAGGTTTTTGCGAACTATTAACCTATTAATAACTACTAACTTGAGTTTTAAATCACTTTGTGTACCCAACATTTGGATAATCTATTGGGCTTACTGGGAGAGACTGTGAAGTAATGTTTAAGAAGTGTTACTAAAACAGATGAAAAGTATTTTAGAGGATATAGCAACTTTTTCTAGGTTGCATTTCAGCCAAATTTTATTCGAAATCTTTAGAACCAATTTTGAGATAATCCAATTTTGTTAAACTGATTTTTTATCTAATTATAAATTTACTAAAGAAAAATTACAATATTTTTTACAATTAATGAAAATAAGAATTAAGAATAAGACTTTTATAAATAAATATAAAACAAGTGAATACTCTAAATTATGTTTGAAAATATCAAATATAATCTAAAAAAGATAGTTATTCTTAATGATAAATATTTGAAAAGACGTAACGATTAAGAAACATTTAAATTTTTCTCAAATGAATTATTGTCTAATCGATCTACTCCTACAACACAGACGAAACTAAATAGTTGTTTATTAATTTCTGTTATTTTTTCTTCTCAAATTTTCTTCGAGTATTTTTTTGATAATAATTCAATTCGTTCTGGATTCCTTAAGTAAATATTACTTTAAAGGGAACTTACAACTGCGGTCTCTCCCACGTTCACCTTTTGGCGGGTCTACTTTTCGATATATAATTGGCAGTGCTTACTGGGAAATGTTTTGCGTGGGTACCTAAATCTCGTGTCACTGGATGCGTGCCCACGCATAGCAATATTCTCAAGCGCTACATTAAAGCTGGTCAATGAATACAACGGATCTGCTAGTACTGTATCCATTCCAATCGAACACGTGTTGCTTTTGTGATGTTCTCATGTGATACTTCTGTTTATGTAACTGAACTATTGATTAACTCAAACTTAATGGGTCCAAACAAATGAACCCTGACCTCCGTACTATGAAATTCAGTTTTTTTTAAAGGACTTTGAAAATTTAAAATGCTAATTTATGGATAGTTTTTAAAACTTACTAAATTGGTGAAATCTGATTTTCAAAAACAAGTATGACAAAACGTTATCAATTTTTTAAAGTTTTGAATTAGGCCTATCTACACTCTGAATTTCGCTAGTTAACAAACTTGTCCAAGCGGTTACAAAAATTGAATTTTGTATCAAGTTTGAATCAAATCAGACTAAAATTTCAAGTTTGATGTTATTACGTTTAAAATAAATGTGAAAAAAGTACCCAAACTTTTATCACGTCTGTTTCCCTTAATCTCAATTGAGAAGCAATTCATTGACAAATATACACAAAATCGTCCTAATTTTTAAAATCACTTTATGTTTTAAAGTCATTTTATGATTTTAAAAATCATTTTGTTATATGTTGGAAGTTGTAAATTAATATACGGATCAAAAGAGTAAACTACAAGTCAAACTCCGCAACGGTCAGGTTTTGTTTTTATTTTTTCCACTTTACTCTTCAACAGTAAACTAATAAAATTTCAAACAAAAGTTTGAAAAATTCCACCAAATTTTCCCACGCCTCTTTTTTTGTTTAAAAAGATGTAATTCAAAACTATCGAAAAAATCCACAAAGTTGAACTAATTTCTTTTAGTTCCATGAGATATTACTCAAATATACATTTATATCCTATAATAATTCCACGATAATAATATCGTAAAGATAATTCGGATCTGTGAATAAAATTTAAATTTAAATTATTTACGTTTAAAAAACAAATCGTACCTAAAAAACCACCGTGACTGCAGAGATAGGTTTTGTTGTAGTTTTCGTTGTTGTTTACTTTCCAAGAATCAATTTTTTTACTTGACATTATGTACACTCAATCGGAATTGTTACATCAATTTTTGTAAACTAGTTTTAAATAATGTTTCAAAGTTTTTGACCTGAAAAAAGTTTAAAAACAATTTTTTAATTATCCCGAGATGTAGAAGAATTACACTCGTACAAACAAAAATTCATTAAAATGGACCAACATGTTTGGAAATAGCAACGTGCATAGAGCTTACAGGTACACATCCTTGTTTAGACATCTACAGTGTAAAAGTACAACACTAGTATTTTCAATATAAACATTATTATACTTAAATACATCTGCAGTCTAACCTACAACCTAAAATGATTTTTTTAATATTAAACTCCATGACAAAGGTGAATATAATTGTAATCATTAAAGCTTAGCAAGGCCAACGGCTTACACTTAATGAAGTGTATACTATATTTGCAAATGGGCGATAGCGAAAATCTATAACCATTCCTTGCTAAACAAATAGTGGCGTAATTGTCTCCTTATAAAGCGAAGGTATGCTATTTCGCAGCAGTTCTTGCATACTCATTAGGTACGCCTATTTCTTCCACTTGGCAACACCGCCCTCTAACGGTTAGCCGCGTAATTAATCGCAATTTTGTGCTTATCACTCGGTCCAAATCGAATGGACCAACACGAAGTTTAGCTAGGTCAGCAACTAGGAATGAAAAGTATACCGATCCACTTAAGTTATAAATATTCGCGGTACGCAACTGTCTTTCTGTCGGAGGGAAAACGAATTTCCTAAAATATTCTTTTTAACAATCTTTTTTAAAATTTGATTTTACAGTCATAAACAGTCTGCATATATTACCATTTCAAACTTTCAAAATTGCAAAAACAGTTGTGCTAACACATGCACGTACACTTACACACAGACCTACATATATATTTACGGTGTATTTTCTAGGCTTGCTAGATTAGCTGCAAAGTACAAGTATTGATGAAAAAAAATGAACGTACACTTCTAAATCCAAACCATATAAAGTCACACATATTCGTTGTTATTCCGAATATACAAAAAATATAATTAAAAAGTTACTTTGAATGTAAAATTAACATTATTTTACAAGTTATCTATTGAACCATTATAGCTCCTATTTTGCCGCAACTTGCTTTACATGTCTTCGCAGACAGAAACGAAGACTTACCCCACTGTTAACTTGCGGCATAATTACAGCAACAGCAAATAAGTTAGGAGGAAGGATATATGACATTAAACACAGCAAGTCTTCGCTTTATGAATAGCTAGCTAGCATAAAAGTGCAAGTAAACTATTAATGTAGCTCGTAGATTTTTCATAGTTTTCTAGTTTTTTCTTGTTCGCCTAGTTTCTCTTGGTGTAACGCGCTGATTGATGAATGTACTGTATGTGTATCCCGCATGTATATTGTTTGCAATTTTTTAATTTTATTATTACAGTCAGCAATTTAATTACTGTTAAATATATTTTATTATAAAAAGCACTATTTTTTTATTTACGGCCTAACAATATTTTTTATAGTTCACCTGTTCAACCTTCAGTACTTTATTGCATTGTACTTTTTAATTAACAGACAGATAAATTAAAGAGATTAAATTAGATGAATTACAATGTTATTAGTTTTCGACTACTTTTTTTAGTTTCACCTGTAGATTTTTAAAAATCACTCAGTCGTTAATATTTTCCTATCACTATGTGTGAGAAATTGCGAACCGAAGAAATAAGAAAAATTATCAACCACTGATAAGATTTAAGTACTGAATCTGTTTAAGATAGTTCGAGTTCACTTGCAGATTAAAGTGCAACTTTTGGGTTTCCCAACAGTTTGACTTTTTTCCAAATACCACCATTTTGGACAGGATTAATATAGATAAGTCTAATGTTGCACTATTCTTTTTGTCATTTAATTGGACCTTTAAAATAAAGGGTAAATCGATAGGGGTATACATTTAAAATTTTTGAACTGTTTTTGAAACGTCTAGTGCAAACACTAGATAGCAAATTAGCCCATACTGTAAAAAAATCCATGTTTATATTTTACACAAATTTAAAGAGTTTGTTTTTCTCCACTAATTCACTTAAATGTAATTGATTTGTTCCTGCATATTTGACATATTCAGTATTTTGTGTTGCATGGTTTTTATAATGAGTCAAACTGAAGCACTTTTTTAAAAAATGGGACTTATGTTGTCACAGTAATAATTGTATTTCTTTGAAATATTTATATTCAAGATTATTAGCTTAGCTGGTTAATAACCGGTACCAGAAACAAATAAAATACTAATTATTTTGAATATAGCAAGGCATAAACTTAATATTAAATTGATTAATATACAAGTATTAATACAGGATTAATAATAATACAAGTATTAATACATGCGTTATATTTTTCAACAAATTATTTTGACATTTGATACTTTGATTCAACGTCAAACATAACGAGGTAAATTAAATGAAAACATTAGATTTTAATCCATTTTCACTGATTGAAATAATTTCGATGTAAAAAAGCAATAAAGTGGATTAAAACTGTGTTTTCATTTTATAAACCTCTTTTACCAACTAACTCTAAACATACAATCAAGCACAGTCTGTAAAATTCACAAGCAGATATAGCGAAAACATATGCACAAAAGAATACGTTTTATGCCTCAACATTTTTAAATCAAATCAGAAGCCTAAATAAAAGTTACAAAAAATAAGCGAGGCAATGAGGGTTAATTTTTATTTTTGTTTGTTTACTTACTCCACAAAAAATATCTTTATTTCAAATTTGTAACACTCGTTTGAGTTATAAATATCCATATATGGTTAAAATTAAAAAAAAACTGATAAACCGATTTTTAGAATTTTTTCGACAGCTTCAAAACCGGATTTTTCGGAGATTTAGTGATCTAAAAATTTTGTTTGGACAAATAATTAATTAAATTATTTGAGCAAATTTTTAAAAAAATCGTTTAAACCGATTTTGAGATACATTCTCTTTTTAACATATTTTTGACTGAAGAAAGGCCAGAAAATATATTTTCGGAAAATATTTTTAAAAATGTTCTTGAGATACAGGAAAAGCAGACCTATTTGCTGACTTTCATAAAGAATCGGTCAATTAGTTTTATATATATGTAGTGTGTTGAAAAGTAAAAACACTTTTTTAACTTAGAGAATCTGAAACAAGCGGAACAGTCGAAACCTAAAAATTTATTTTTTCATTATCTTTCTTTACACTTTCTTATAAATAGAAAGTAAACGCAATACAATGTTAGTTACCGACATTATGAAATAAAAACAAAAACAAAATTTTAACAATATACCCTTCTTAAAATACAGCTTATTTTTATCAGTTTTAATTTACTTACTCAGTCTTTATAACTTTTGAATTATTTTGGTAAAATCGATTTAAAGAAAATATTCTATAACTGTTTAACTGTTTTTTTCCTACTAACACTGTAATATAAACAGATACTTCTCGGAATCTAGATTTTAAAATTTGGTTTTATTTCAACAATACATTTTGTTTAATTTTGTTCAAGAAAACAATACAATTAAAAATGTTTTACCTTCAATTTTTTTATTAAGAAATTAGAAACTGCTTAAGCAAAATTAGCAATAACTAAGTAAATCCATTGACGTTTCCACGTTTTCTTATATCTTGTCCGAAGAACCTCCATACTCACTGTCCCACCATTGCGTTTCTACAGTGTGTAATCTCTAATTAGTTCAAAGGATTACTAAATTTTTGTTGTCAAGTAATTCCATAGTTACTGCATAAATATGCTGATGAAGTTTAATTTCATGCTTACTGGCAAAATGTCTGTTCTCTTAGCTACCGCAAGTATGTCTCTATCTCGAACGTTATCCTGAGATACACAAATAGATACTACGGAGTGCTTACCATATTTTCAGAGTAAAATTTGTCTATATTAGTTGCTTTGCAAATCTCTCTGTTATTTGGGAAGGCATAAACAAAATTTTGTTTTATGTTGTAAGTTTGGTTTTTTTCAAACAGCCCGATTTGTGCTTAAATCCTAGTTCTGCTCTTTTCTTCCAAATGTGGCCCTTTCATCAAAATCCAGAATCGAAGATGATTCAGAGACGATTGTCTTGACTACTGTAAAATGTGTAACTTCTAAAGTAATACACCCAAGTTAAGTATCATTGCTTTATACTCTTATATTCCGTAACTCTGTAACGCAACTCTGCAGCCAAATGGACGAGGACCGTTGTCACACAAGCTACTGCACTGATTGTATCGACACGGTACATTATCCCGAGAACCTTGAAACAGCTGTTAGCCACTGTACGCTGCCTACGGCCATTTTCCAACACACACATTGTCTCGGTCCCCGATGTTTTCCAGTTTTGATGTTTTTTCAGCGCTTCGTGCAGGCAGTGACGATGAGTAGGCCTAAATTTCGTGAGAGATTTCAACGCTCCATTTTCTATTGTCTTGGGATTTCACGTATCCAATAACGCGATATTATACCCGTAGTACGCTCTGCACGCTCCACGTTGTGTTGTACAGAATGCAAGTTAAGTGTCCTGCAAGAAGTGCTGTTCATATTCACTCTATAACAGATTGTTGATTTGATGTTAATGTTCAATCGTTCTTTATTTGCATGATAACTTCGCTAACAAATAAATTCTGAAAATCAGCTCTAACTATTTTGATTTAATATTTCTTTTGATGTGGTCCATAAGTACCCTAACAAACGCATGAGGAGTTATTCCCACCCCACCCCGACATTTTTTTTTCAATTAACTCAGCTGCCTTGGTGGCCTAGTTGATAACGTAGTACGCTTTCTCCCCGAGAACCCGGGTTCGATTCCCGGCCAGGGCTTGGCATTTTCATACGCTATAAATCATCCCATCGTCTGCATTAGCGCAAGTGTGCACAATAGTCGGACGTTAAACACAAACAATTCAATTAACTCAAATTGTTTTCGTAAAAAAGATTCATAAATCAATATAGTAAATTCCGAATTTTAAGAAACTGGTTTTGGAATTTGATTTATATTAGTACTGTACTGTAAATTGGACAAAACCTGAAAACCGGTTTTGAGGAAGTACTAAAGTATATATTATAACTTCTATTAAAGTTGTCTGCAGGTCTACCAGTCACGTTTTTAAAATATGTTACTGCAGTTTCGGGTATAAACATAAGTACAAGTTGTAACGCCTAGCCCAGAGACTTTTATGTTACATATATACAGAGTGTTTAAAAAAATCGACAAAAATTTCTATATATGACTATGTGTGCAAAACTATAGAAAATTTTCTTATGAAAGTGTGTTCTAAAATACTTGGTTTTCAGTTTGTGTGTGTTTTTTTTAAAGAAAAACGTATTATTCAAATGTAATTACACAAATGCAATTTCATTGATATGTTTATGTTAGCAAGACAATATTAGGGGAAAATATTAAAACAATATTTCATCTAATTTAAAAATGACTGTAATTAACTTTTGAAATTAATATAAAATAGAAGAGGTAATGTTTGTATTAATGTTAAAACAACGGAACAACGTTCTCTCTATTTGTTTCACCCAACTTTGTGGTACACTAAATCAATCACTTTTTAATGTTATGTGCCTTCCTCGTAGCCCAGTATTGCTTCATTCGTTGTGATCTTGCTTTTCCTTCTTCGTCAGAGATTTGAATCGTTCGCTTGGAACAACGTTATTAAACATCGTAATATGTTTTATTCTAATAATAAAACCTTAGTGTTCACTCACTATAAACGTTTGTTGTTTTGCTAGTTTCGATGTCAAAATAACAGCTAATTCAATAAACAAATCATTGTTATAATAGCAGCCGCCTCGGTGGCCTAGTTGATAGCGTACTAAGCTTTCACCCCGAGGACCCGGGTTCGATTCCCGGCCAGGGCTTGGCATTTTCATACGCTATAAACCATCCCATCGTCCGCATTAGTCCAAGTGTGCACAATAGTCGGACGTTAAACACAAAAAAAAAATGTTGTAATAGCTGTAACTTTGAATTAAAGCAATTAACAAAGTGAACACATTTAATCTGTGGCTTAGTAGTTAATTAGTTTATTTTCTTAATATTGTCTCGCCCACGTAAAGGTAAATGTGAAATTTTATTTTTGTAATATAACCGGTTATTTAGTAATATTTTAACATGTGTCATGTTTTAGGGCTGGTTGTATGTTGGATTTCGCGTGATGCGAGAGCACAAATTTATGTTGTATAATAGTATATTTTGCGCGTCATGAGTCTCATATTATATTAATTATAATTAAAATTCCCCGTTTTCCC
The DNA here is from genome assembly GCA_022606455.1 of Callitettix versicolor. NCBI lineage: Eukaryota > Metazoa > Arthropoda > Insecta > Hemiptera > Cercopidae > Callitettix > Callitettix versicolor. The sequence goes on from CM040191.1 coordinate 44,681,598, forward strand.
GCCCGGGATAGAACTGAAAACTTTGCGCGTGTGAGGCGCACGTGATTACGGAAACTACGAAGAAGTTTATATTGGTAGTTATAGTAAAAGACCAGTTGTTTTATATTAATTCGTAACGATCAGCTGATTTCATAGAGCAGCTTATCAGCTATAATAAGTTTCAGGTTATATTTTTAAAAACTAGCTGTGTTAATTTGTCGTGTTTTCGAACTAATTAGCGTAATTAAAATGAAAAGGAAAAGAAAAAATATGATACATGATTTTTATTATTTTTTTTCAATAAGAGAATTTTTTGAAACGCACGCACGCAGAGAGACGAAAAACTAAGCTTGCTAAGATACATCTTCATAGGAACATTTTTCTTTATTTTTGCGTTTACAATCATGTTCCAATTTTTTTGACGATTTAAAAAAAAATCTTTTATATAAGTGTCATTAAGTGGGAATACAAAACTGCAGTAATCATAGTGTACAACACATTTGAATGGTTGGCTTGTCAGAAAAAATATAATGGAAGTTCTATTGTAAATTTCGCTAATTTGTAGGAAATTTAAACTGTACAAACTAAAAAATGTATTACCATTATATTCTTGCTAAATTTGGTCTTCTAGCTAGTTAACGAAACTTCTGCAGTTGGGCTTTCAAGATTACCAATATTACGAAACTTAATGTTACAAGAAATGTGCCTACACTTCATGACAAATAATGGTACTATAGAAGTACTGTTGTAGGCTTTAAGTTATTTGCTAAATTACTGTCTGCATTAAGGTGGACTTTTGCAATAATCATCAACTTCACACTATACTGTGGCATAGATAAATATAGCATATATTATGTATTACTATTAATTGCTGTCTCTACTTGCACTTATTATTGTAATTACAGTATGAACAATCGTATTGCAATACTTAAGTCATTAAAGTACAAAAAAAACAATCATTATACGGACTATGACTATAGTAATCAAGGAACTCAGACACCCACAAGCTGCCGCAGTGTGTGTTGGAGGTGACGATTAGCGGCTTTCAGGTATCCATAACAAAAATGAAAACTGCGATAGATTTGACAATAATAATAATAGGCGTGACAAACTGGTAAGAATTAAAAATAAAATTTTGAAAATCAGCAGAGTCAAAACGGTTTAAAAGTGGTACTTTTAACTTTTTTTCCTTCAACATTGTTATATCTACATCTTAACTACTGAACCGATTTTGATTAATGATGACTCGTTTTATTCGTTTTGGTTACACAATGTGACTTTTGCATAAAACCTTCAAAAAATAAGTAATTTTATGATTTAAAATTGCACAAAAGAGCAAAATAACTGGAAATTTCAAACACTTTTGCGCATATAGCCTAAACTACTTTAAAAATTGTCATTAACATTTTGACAAAAAATAAAATTATTTTGTCATGGTATTTTTTACGTACATGAGAATTTTACGTAGAAGTAAATAAAAATATTTGTAAAGATTTATTAAATTTCAAAAATCGCTGATATATATATATATATATATATATATATATATATATATATATATATATATATATATATATGAAAATGAAGAGGGCTCTTGGTATAACGCGTGATATCTACAATAAGAGATGTATGTCGACGCACAAAAAAATCAGACACTACAACACAGTCATAAAACCGGAGGTATTACATGCAAGCAAGACGCTAGCACTCCACACAAAAGCTACAATGGAGGATATTTTGAAGGAAGAACGCAAAATCTTGAGGAAGATCCTTGGGCCGAGATTAACAGACGATGGATACAGGTTGCACTCCCGGAAGACCACAGAGAAGATATCGACCCTGGCAGCAGATATCAGAAGAAGAAGGCTTCGGTTCTATGGACACATCAGTAGACTCCCAACAACGAGACTTGCCAACAGAATCCTTAAGTATATACAAGGAGTTAAATCAACAACGTCGTGGATCGCACAAGTCAGAATAGACCTACATGACGCAGAAATAGACTCAACAGACGTTGAAGACAGGAACGCATACAGGAGAAAGATGCTAGGTTGGAAGGTCCCAGAGAATGAAATCCCAAAGAGAGCAGGGGTAAAATGGACGGAGGAGCGGAAGAGGATCCATGGAGACAGGATGAAGGAGGTGTGGAGGATTAGAAGGAACAAGACATGAGTCGGAGTGCTTTGCGTGATCAAACAGGGTCTATACGCAAATAATAATAATAATAATTATATATATATAATTATTAGAACATAAGATAAATGTCCCTTAGAAACATAAGATAAATTCTACATAAATTCCATAAAAAACTTTAAATTAAAAAATTGTTTTATACTATGCAATTAAATCGAAAGCATATATTACATTTAATACATCTACTATGTATTCATTACTACGGATTAATACCATTTAATATTATAGTACTAAATACCACAATATTTGAATAATATTTAAATGCCTTAAATTATGTTATTAATTAAATATATGCGTGACTGAAATCAGACAGTTATTTTCATTGAGAAAGGCACACAGAGGCCAAGTGCAAAGATTGATATTGTTCAGTTCAGTAAATTGCGTAAGTGAGTGGTTTTGAAGGAATTCAAATTTGATTTAATAACTTGTTAAACTAATAGCAGACTTGGCGGGGAACCAGTTACCCCTTGTTGATTTCTTTAGATAATAATGCATCTTATTAACGAGAATATAATCCTTAAAAAACGAACAAAGGAGCTTTCGTCAAGGAGAACCTGAACTTACACTGATCCTGACCTCAAGAAATATTTTGAAGGTGGTCGTTAAAAATTATTTACGTTATTACAATCTAGCGTTGATATTTCGATTCGATTTGATTCAAGCAGTACGAATATTTATTTTTGAAATAGCTTGGACAACTGCAATACCTAGTTTAAGCACATTTTTAGGCGGCATAAAAAGTATAATTTAACAAATGTTAATTTTACAATAAGTAGAAGTTAATTTTCATTATGACCCACGAATTCACTTACAAAAATGTTCAAAAGTTATGTTGCACTTTTAAGTTGCAATGTTTCTGAGTAATTTTTTGTTTTTTTTTCAAATTTAATGATAGATCAAAATCGGATAATTACACTTTAATTACAAAATACTCTTTAATAAGTTTTGTATTATTATAGTCTTTTACATATAGGCCCTCTTTTGATGTAGATTTACGTATAGTCGTTTTATATGGATAAATGAAATAGCCTAAACTATTAATTACGGTACGTATTTCTTTATGATTACTCTAATTAAAGAACAATTGTTTTCAAAATCATACAGATATAGTCGTTTTATATGGATAAATGAAATAGCCTACACTATTAATTACTGTACGTATTTCTTTATGATTACTCTAATTAAAGAACAATTGTTTTCAAAATCATACAGATACATGAAGGTACTACATATAGGCCCTCTTTTTATGTAGGTTTATGTATAGTCGTTTTATATGGATAAATGAAATAGCCTACACTATTAATTACTGTACGTATTTCTTTATGATTACTCTAATTAAAGAACAATTGTTTTCAAAATCATACAGATACATGAAGGTACTACATATAGGCTCTCTTTTTATGTAGGTTTATGTATAGTCTTTTTATATGGATAAATGAAATAGCCTACATTATTAATTACTGTAGTATTTCTTTATGATTACTCTAATTAAAGAACAATTGTTTTCAAAATCATACAGATACATGTACTACATATAGGCCCTCTTTTTATGTAGGTTTATGTATAGTCACACTATTAATTACTGTACGTATTTCTTTATGATTACTCTAATTAAAGAACAATTGTTTTCAAAATCATACAGATACATGAAGGTACTACATATAGGCCCTCTTTTTATGTAGGTTTATGTATAGTCGTTTTATATGGATAAGTGAAATAGCCTACACTATTAATTACTGTACGTGTTTCTTTATGATTACTCTAATTAAAGAACAATTGTTTTCAAAATCATACAGATACATGAAGGTACTACATATAGGCCCTCTTTTTATGTAGGTTTATGTATAGTCTTTTTATATGGATAAATGAAATAGCCTACATTATTAATTACTGTAAGTATTTCTTTATGATTACTCTAATTAAAGAACAATTGTTTTCAAAATCATACAGATACATGAAGGTACTACATATAGGCCCTCTTTTGATGTAGGTTTATGTATAGTCGTTTTATATGGATAAATGAAATAGCCTACACTATTAATTACTGTACGTATTTCTTTATGATTACTCTAATTAAAGAACAATTGTTTTCAAAATCATACAGATACATGAACATACTACATATAGGCCCTCTTTTGATGTAGGTTTATGTATAGTAGTTTTATATGGATAAATGAAATAGCCTACACTATTAATTACTGTACGTATTTCTTTATGATTACTCTAATTAAAGAACAATTGTTTTCAAAATCATACAGATACATGAACATACTACATATAGGCCTACTTTTACATTAGAGATAATAAAAATTAAAAAAATATTCTAACCGAATTATTCATTTTAAAATTATTAAAATTTTACACACTATTTAATGTTTTTGTTAACATAGACGAAATTTTATACTTCATTGTTTAATCGAGAATGGAATGAATATTTTGATAAATTGCAAACGCGGTATAAACTTCTTCAACAACGAAATTAGAACTATCTATATGTGCATTCGAGGAACAGCTATTAACAGACTGACAAACACAGAAAAAATATAAAATGGAAACACACAAAATAATCTTTTTTTTTCGAATTTAGACATTAAATATTTCATAGACGTTGAAGAATTTAACACATATTTATCATCAAATTTCAGTAGGAAAATTATTACTGGAGTGGAAATCATGGTAATAGTCAAACCCAGGACCTTGAAATGAACGTCGATCTCATATATATATATATATATATATATATATATATATATATATATATATATGATCATTACATTCATATATAATCTATTTTGGCAGGCAATACCTTAGACAACTTTGTTACCTAGTAATATTTGTGTAACTGTTTTAAAATTGAGACAAATATAAAATAAAAAATGCCCATGTCTTACTCAGTTTTGAAAATATGATTTTGCAATGGCCACCAGCGTTAAAGTCTGTATAAAATAGCATTTAGTATTTTTATTTTGTATTGGAAGTACGATAAGGAACTTGATAATGTCTTTTTTCATTTTCAATGCAATTTGAAATATAAAATGCCAATACGTGCAGATCGTAAAGCTGATTACGATTGTGAAGTCAGATTCTTAACACAGTATAAGATAAAGAAAAATATTGTGTTACTTTTGATTAATTCCCTTCCATCACGTCCTCCGTGTGATTATCATAATTTGAATTATTTTGTTTTGGGTACATCTGTAGAAAAACAATTTAATACAGGAAAACGTTAGCTATTTGTGGTAAACTCTTAAAATCAGTCACATCATCGTGAACAACACGAAATATTTACTTGTCAAAACAAGCCACTCACTGGCTTCTTGCTCCTTCAACAACCTCATTAGCAAGAACAATTCCTTAAGGACATAATCAGCATCCGGTTAACTCTTTCACAATCGCACAATTGTCACAGACACTTGTCAAATCAAAAAATTAAGATTTGAATGCCACCGCCTGTCGCGAGGCACAAAGCCGCCTGCAGAGTTCCCGTTGCCAATCAGCCTACCCGTAGGCATGTGCCTCCAATAATTCGTGTGAGGAACCGCGTCGCTTCAGTCCGTTACCAAAACGTGAATGTGAAGCAAGTTGTGTTCGGTGTCAGGGTCACAGGTTAGGTTAGGCTGAGGCCTACGCGGCCGGGCTGCGGCTATGTGCCTTGAAACTAGTCTTACCTGTTTGTAAAATTATGGCAACTCTTTAAAGAAGCTGACTGCGCCATCCCGTTATATAATGTGTGTGTCACTGATGCCGAGTGCAGAATTACTTCCTTAACAGCTGATAACTGTACAGTATTTAAAAAGAATTCTTCTAGATGCGAATTTAAAACTCTCTAAATCTTAAATAACTTTATTTAACATTAATTTTTGTTTGTTGTATATGGTTACTAGCTAATTTTTTCATATAAAACTTTATTTGTTTTATTTGTATAACTCAAGTTAGTCAATAAGATAAATTACGGAAAAACTATACACATTTTTTTCGGTTGTGAAGTTGTTGGTACAAATACTAAATCATAATGTAAACATGCAAGTTATCACGTAGATTCTTAACTCACATTGTGTTAAATTTTAAATAGTTTAAGTAAATGGAGAAACAACCAGTAGGTGGTCCCTAACCATAGATTTCCTTATATACAAAGATGTTTTTACATAGAACAAGGTTTGGAATGAAATTTGACGTTGAGAAACTAGGTTAAAGATTGAGTTTGTTTGCAATATCTGGAAACCAGATTATATCGAGGCTAAATATATGGATTATATTTGAGGGAAGTGTCATTAAAACTGATAAAGTCATTTTTTGAAAATTCAGTATTAATGAGTTTTTTTAAGAAAACAGAGAGTCAACAATTGTTTTTCTATATTAAAAATTGTCTCGAGGATTGACGAAGAAAGACCTGCATGCCAAACATCCTCAAAACCAAACAGTTCAGCCTCCAGTGTAAAGTACTGAAACAAAGACGGACAAATATCCGAGAAAAACTTTTTTGGCTCAGGGGGATTAAACAAAGTTTCAAGATTTTTTCATTAACGCTGAACTTTCTTTGTATTTCTTATAGTGAAAAAGTAAAACAGAAATTTTCTAAAATAAGGACAACTTGTTTCAGATCAACTACGATTATAAAATTTGACTCAGTAGTAGTTTTAAATCTCTCAAACAGAACGAAACATTGTTATTATATCACAAATTCGATATTGTCAACCAGAAAATCACCACTGTATGAAACCTTAGAGTGCTATATTTACAAAACTGATTCAATAATTTTGCTAAAATATTAATTTAAATAAAATATATTTTGCCGATTATTTTTATTAGAAATTTTAATTTTTATATTTTCCGGTTGATACAACTAGTTGTAGTTTTTATGGCAAAAGTTCTTTGCTGGTTTAAAGGATATATTTTAGCTATAATTAATCAAAATGGCTGTTAAAAAATTATTTTTTCTACTCAAAAGTGCATAGTTAACAAAAAAGTTTTCATTAAAATTTTTATTTAAATTATTGAATTTTGTATTAATTCATTATACATAATTAACGACAATTTTTTTCTAATCTGCAAATAAATATTAATGTATCATATATGAATGCTCCTTAATTTCCTCTTAACATATTCTGTTGGTAGTAAAATTGCAGTAGTAAGTCCTTTTATTGATTGGAGTTGAAAAGCAGGAACTGTGCCCCATCAATCATTCATGTTTTCATTTCTCTACACATAACACCCAGTACACAGCACACAGCTCACAGCTATTGTCCGTGAAGCTGGAATGGGTACTTAAACACCAGTTCTTCTCGTCTAACAAGCAAACTCTCGTTCAGATTTATGCCCACATATTTTATTATCTTCAAATTGTTAAAATAAAACTTCACGTTTTATACCTCTGACCTGAATCACGCACGATTTAAGTTCAATTATTTTTTTTTATTTTTCAATACAGTTTAGTCCATACAAAATATTTTGTTGGACATTGTGTTTTTTCAAAAGCGGCGATCTAATTTTTGGTAAAATGTTTCCGTTCCAACTGTGAATTGAAACAGTAATAGCTGAAATGGGTTTTTCGATTAGCACACTTAACTTACATAAAATCTAAAAAAACACTTACTTAAAATAATATCGCTAAGTTAGAAAAATTTATTTGAAAATCGGACTAAAAATGAACTTTTAGATACGTAAATATTAAACTTGACACGTAAACTAATTCGTTTTGCGTAATGCGTTAGTTATCCATACATTGAAGCCAATCCAATGGATAACTTACTATATGTGTTAGTTAAACAGTTAATAAGTAAACATATTAGTTAGGAAACATAATCGAGCGCGCAACTAAACATAAATACGAAACGATTAATCGAAGAAATAGAGGAAACGAAGAATATTTCATTATTAAAATATCTGTGAAAGTAAAATGGACGTGTTTTATCATATAACCTAGAATAATTACTTTTCTATATAATAAACAGAACTCAATTAAGAAATCCCTTTCATGGGGGTCCACAATTAAACATTATAAAACGGTGATCAAGCCGGAAGCACTGTACGCAGCAGAAACATTAACCATGAATCGCATAGGCCAGATAGAAAAGCTTGAAATAACGGAAAGGAAAATCTTAAGAAAAATTATAGGAACAAAATTTCAGGATAATAAGGTAGTATATATAAGAAATGAAGCTCTCTATAAGAAAATTGAAAAACTGTCAGATACTATGAGAAAAAGGAGAATAAATTTTTACGGCCATCTTCTTAGAATGAACTCCAATAGATTGACGAAACAAGTGTTTGATTTTTTCCATAATCGTAAAACAAAACCGAACTGGTTTAAAGAAATTGAAAAAGACCTAATAAAATTAAAAATTACAGAAAATTCACTGCTTGACCAAACTGCTAAGATAAAACCTTGCTTGACCAAAAACCAAGGACGAAAGAATAAGATTCCAAGATAAAACCAAAATAAGACCTAAACCTATCATTTCGGAAGAGGAGAGGAAAAGAAGATCAGAAAGAATGAAGAGCTACTGGGAACAAAGAAAAGTACAGCGCGCAAGAAATGATTGATTCAGCGTACCCCAAAGAGGGTGAAACGAAAAGAAGAAGAAGAGAAACAGAACTCATCAGCAAATTAAATAACTTTAAATTCATTATAGTGGTTATTGTGTATAAGGAACAAAAATACGAGATAGATACAATATTTTTAAAAACTTCGTAAGTATTTATCATAAGAAAATTTAAACAATACCGTTAAATATTAATGGAAGCAATTTTTTTTTAAAATCAGTAGAGCTTTAAAGATGATCTGAAATTATATTTGTAAAACCATTTTATGCATATGAACTTTATATATATATATATATATATATATATATATATATATATATATAGAGAGAGAGAGAGAGAGAGAGAGAGAGAGAGAGAGAGAGAGAGAGAAGTTAAATTAAGATAAAATACTTAAATACATGTAGCCTATGTATATAATTAATGTTGCCAAAAGCCGACAATTTCCTTGTAATCTGATATTAAGACACTGAGCTTTCCATAGTAAACAATGTCTAAGAGACACATATTCTTATGATAAGTACGTAATTCTGAATGTTTTTTTTTAGTTTTAATATATATTAATTAATTTTATAAAGGAATTTGCAATCTGTATTCTTAGAAATATTATTTTCTAAATATTTTTTCTCTTTTTTTGTGTTTAACATCCGACTATTGTGCACACTTGGGCTAATGCAGAGGATGGGATAATTTATAGCGTATGAAAATGCCAAGCCTTGGCCGGGAATCGATCCCGGGTCCTCAGGGTGATAGCCTAGTACGCTATCAACTAGGCCACCGAGGCGGCTTTTTTTCTCTTAGTCTATTTAAAATAAATAGCGAAATTTTTACAAAATCGTTATCAATTTTAAAGGGATAGTGTAAATAGAAAATATGTAAAAGGTGTAATATTTTTTGTGTTATAATTATTTTTTAAAGCAAATTTTAAAAAAGGAAAAGACAATTTACTGTTCGAGATTTTTGTGCAAATTTCAAACCAAATTGGACCCACAATAGTGATCATGCAGAATACCACACAGATAGAGATGCAGTTAACCGTTCTCTCAAATATTTCAGCCGTTGAAATAAATTTACTGCTTATTTTTGTAAAAGAAAAATTGATAAAAGTCTCTTGTTATTGCAGAATAAATTAAATTTTACGCATAACACTTCTATAATGTTTGTGTGTGCATTGCACATTACATAGTGTATTCCTAACAGAATTACAACGCTGATATTACAAAGGCATAGCATAGCTGAGGTAACCGGAACAATTTATTGTATAATTCCTTCACAACCGGTTGGGTTCTCGCAATAGTACCAAGTGACACTCATACTTGACCTTCATTTCGTCGAGTCTGTCTTTAATTAACGGCGTATGATGTGTGATGGACAAATTGAGTTGTTCCTATAACCTATGTTTGCTTAAAGAGGCCCGGCACAATAGACATCCAAGTCAGTATCTATGCCAGTGGCCTGAGGGAGAACTTGTGCACCTATTGTGTTCAACCCACTTCTAGGGCTCAATGATTGCGCCAATATAACACAATTTATTCGCAAGTTTATTTTCTATCGTCTGTGAGTTTATCGTTGTAATAATTTTGGTTCAATAATTATTTATTCATCTTCGAGATTGTTTTTAATTATTTCAAATGACTGAAATATATTTTAAGATCCCGGAAACAAATCTTATATATGGGTTCTGGTTCAATGATTATTGAACAAGTACAACAAATTTAAATAAATTGATATTTGGTAAGAAAATAACTTGTATAAGATCCGAACCAGGTATGCGTAAGATTTTTTCTTACGCACTTCAATTTTAAAATGACTCCTGATGGCTTCTGATTTACAATGACGAGTGTACGCAATTTTGGTCAAAAGCATTAACCGATTGTTGTGAAATTTGGTTCGAAGATACCTTATATGATGCTCAATCGAAGTATGAGTAAGATTTTTTCTCATTCACTTCAATTTTAAGATGACGGTATCTGATTTACGATGACAGATGTACACAGTTTTTGGCCAAACACATTGACTGATTGTTAAAACATTTCTTACTAAGGTATCTTTATAAAATGTAAACGACTCATGTTTAAGGTTGTTTCCCCTGTCACTTCCGTTTCAAGATGGCAGCCTTTGATTTACCTATGACGAGTGTAGTGTTTCCAGTAATCAATACACATAATCATAATCATAATCACTAAGCTGATCATAATTTTGACTGCTAAGTGAAGGAACAAAATAAAATTTCTAATAATTTTGATTCAGTTAAAATTTTTCATAAACATTACGGTTACCGGTTAAATTGTATGAAAAAATAAGGAGTACTTTAGAGCATTGTTGTGGAGCAATGGTGAAGCAGTTAATCAGGAATATAATGCGTGGTCTACTGTTCTTTGAACTTGACATGTAAATAGAATATTTTTAACAGTGCAGTAAACTACCTGTTAATAGAATTATTATAAAGTGAATATATTTTACATACACTCAAAGTAACGCAATTACAGTAACTGGTGTAACGACAGTAGAACAAGAACTTAACTACTCTGGGCATGCGCCGTACAAGGAAACGTTTCTTCAGACGCAGTACTTGGAAGGACTGTTACGGACTGTGAAGGAAGGAATCTTATTTTCATTACACAGGATGCGTTGTAAGAAATTTTTAGCAAGTCACTTCACAACCAGCAATTTTGTTCACAGAAAGGCGATTTTAAATTTGTTCCTGGTAAGTTATGGTTGTTATAAAGATTACTTAAAATGTTACATAATTTAAATTGTAAAACAAAATTCATTTTAATTCTTAATTGTATTAATTGTCAACCTAATTACGTCAAATTAAAAATTGTAACACTAAACAGTAAAGAAATGTCAACAATGATTCAAGAAACAATTCAATCATTAAAATAACGAAATTGTGGCTTTATTTTTGTTTAATGTTAACACTCATTAGGTACTGTAACATTAAATTGTAGGCGATATCGTAACAGAGCAATATTTAAAAAAATATGGAATGGTTCAATTATTAAAACTTCAAAATGACTGCAACCCAGTATTTCAAGGTAATTTTTCCCCGATTCACTGTAGTACTGCCCTTATAAGTCCGGTTGATTTGTTCGCTATGTAAAATAATTTAACTGTTAGGAATCCAAATCTTATTCATTTTGAAGGGTATAGCCAAACAGTAAACACTATTGACAAAGACGTAGAAAAGTCATGACATACTATTTGTTGTAATAAACAACGAGATATGTAGCACAGAATATTACTCTTGGGGAAGAAGAAGGTGCAAACATTCAAGGGATGAGGAAAGGACTGGATGGCAGTTTGGTGACCATCTGAACGTCGGGAAATGTCAGGGAGACAATCCTGCTAGGTGGTGCTGGGGGGCAACGAATCAGAAGTTTGTGGGGTGTTTAGACAGTTTTGCATATATTTCTTCCCTTTTTATTATTTGGGTTCTATAAATTGGGGTACGATTTTCCAGTAAGTGTATTGCAACATTATTTCGAAAAACCTTTAAAGTCTGGTAATGCAATATTGTATCTTTGTTTGTTGTCAAGGGTAAAAGTCACTAAAATTACATAAGAATATTATACAATAGTTAAATCTTAACAAAATCTATAAATAGAAAGTGATAGACATGAGAAAAAAATGTTGATATAGGCACATTTTTCGTCTGTTCACACTCATCCACAGAACACAAACCAAAAATTAAATTTGATTTTTGTTACACTTTCAAATATTTTTGAAGTCATCCAAAACTTATGTATTTGGTAAGAAAAATATAGTGTATAAGAGAGGGCTTATTTATAGTTACGAAATTGTTTATTTTTAAAATTGATAATTAAAGCTAGTGTACTAAATTTAAAAATACAGAAGTTACTTTATGACTAAATAAAAAGGAATTACACGTTTGAGGTTTCATAACTAAAGTAAATAGTCTGCATTGGATAATAATTGATTTTAAATAACTAAACATTTACTTGGAATTGTTGATAATTACCCAAATCGGAAATTTTGCTGTGCTCATACATTTTCATTTGTAATTTTCCCTTTACATTTTTTTTTTTTGAAAAGACAATTACGTGACCTTGTCTTTTGTAAAATACTTTTGATAAGTTATTCGTTGTGAAGAAGCCGTGACGCCTGAATACACGCTCAGGATACGATGAAGTGTAGGAAGTAGTCACCAAAACAAACATAGTCGTGGCATAGATCAGCCAACTTGAGAGAAGTGTCTCCTAGTTTGGGATTCGTATCGAGCATGTATTACGCCGTTATGTAAATAAGTTATGCATATTTTGTGTCATCGCTGAATCTAAGTCGCAGCATCTCTCTTGGGGTCAGCCATTGTTCTTTAGTGACGTTATACGCTTTAATACTCAAGCAAAATAAAATTTCCTTTGTCATTCTTTGTACTTTTATGTTGTTTACAAAGACTGTCATACATTTAAAGTCATTTTAATTTGTCTTTGCAAAAATTGCAGAAATGTACGTACTACTTTTCAAACACAAATTTGTGACCATGAATAATTTGTATCATGTTTATTTAATTGTATCGATTATTTTTATAAATGTTTTTTTTTGTTTATTTTAAAAAAAGGTACGCGCACATGGACCATTATTTCACTTTATGATTTTGAGAAACTGCATACATTTTGCTACCTCTGGTTTTTTAAATGAACATTTGGTAGAATTCTTGTAGCATAGTTATACAGAAACCTGATAATATAAGCGTGAACTTACACTCCTTTTGCAAAACGGTCGTATAATATTTATTTTAATAAGTATTATACAATATCTCTGAAAGTAAGAATTGTAACTATTACTTACATTTCCGTTCGTTGCTTGAAGCTTCCAAACAAAAATGTTAAGGATTTAGGAAATGTTGAATAAATATATGAATGATTTTGTAGTGTTACTATTGTTTGCGACATTTTTAGATGTATTGTGTCCCTTACAGCGCTCCCTTCAGTTCTAGTTTCTTTATAAAGTCTGGGTTTTGGAGAGGATTCAAGGTAGGTAGGTTCTTCCACTTCTCACTGATGACTTCCCAGTTCCTTATTGAGGCGCTTGCAGATGCTTGCTTTGCTATTCGCTTACAATTTTTCTTTCTCTTGACGCCCATTACGGAGGTTTTGCTTCATTTGACTAACATTTTTTTTTAGCGCTGAGTTCTAGCTCATTCTACTTTATATTCTTACTTATTGGAACATCCACAAGTAGCTAAGGAAATGCCGACCGCCCATACAACACCCTGCATGCATGAGTAAGGATGAGGCACACTGGGAGGTCGACAAGTCTCTCAAGGTTTTCTTTGATTCTTCATTAGGCCAATGTCATTCACTCCATCAACACGTGTCGCTTTACACTTTTGGGTTAGCATTATGTGGAGTAGTGAATGTGTGTATATGTGTGTCTCGAGTATATGAGTGTAGTATGAGCTAGAGGTAGTTCACTCAGCTCACTTCAGCTGCCTCCGGCCGATAGGAACTGTTACATAGTTATTGATTCATGAGATACTTAGAGTAATTTTCACAGAAATGTTTTTATTTTTAGCAACTGAACAGTATTTTCAAGACGTAAAGGTTTTTTAAATAAATTTAAATTCAATTTGAAACAAATTCAATAAAAATCATTGCTTTATAACAATTTTTCAAAATTGTATTTTATGATTTTTTGCGATAAGTAACACTGAAATTTGAACGATTGAAAAATAGAAATTCAAAATTAAATTCCGTATTGAGAAAAATCAAAACATGCCTAATTTTCAATTTTTAACAGAACTACCCAGCCGAGTTCTGTAGACGAGTGCTAAACGTAAATAAGACATAAAAAGGATTTTTTACACAAAAGATTCTGAAATTTAATCAACAATACTTTCACTTAGTTTTTGGTCTATTATAACTCTATATGTCTTATAAGGTTGCCAGATTTTAGTGTATATAAAATATTCACATTTATAAATTAACTTCATGTTTTGAATGAAGTTTATTTATAATTAATTTCATTATAATTTCTATAAATTCCAGAAATGCGATTAATTTTTATATTTATATATAGTATAAATATTTATATTATAAATTCATATTTATATGAATTTATTTATAATTTATTCATAATATTATTTATATGAATATGAATCGATTCATTCATATTTATATGAAAATATGATTTTACCGTTGTAATTAGCGTTAAAAATCTACATAGCTTAAATTTTAAACTTGATTGAAAATACGGAAACTATGTGCGACTGCCAAACAGTCACATTACATGATTATATCGAATGAACGTGTTCGTATTCCTTCACGACAACAACACATTGCGTGCCAAGTTTATGTAACTTCATTTCCTTTGAAATCAAGAAAGATGCATTCTAACGTAAAGGATAAAGTAGAGCGGAGAGTTGAATGCCAATTTCTTGGCTAACCAGTTGTGCATTCTCGAGTAATAATATAATATTATCAGTACCTGGCTAGGTGCTAGGAGCAGCGTAGCAGACAACTCCTTCGATACGGTCTTTAGATTAAATGATTATGTAGATGCCTTGAACACAGCTGTTACATAATGTGAATGCAAGCATACAATAATTTCAATTACAGTAACTATGTGTGCCTCTTTATTAGAGTACCTTATTCAATAGAAGTGTAGCACGTTCGCTGTACACACTACTACTCAGTTACACAAATCAGCTGTTAAACAGATGTTTGCCATTACATTATTTTCTCACTATAATGCACTTACAATTCGAACTTTTTTCCTATATATAAACATTAACGTAAACAAATTGCATAGGTAAATCTAACTACAAACAATTTCTAGATTCAAACATTCAAAAATGGGGTTTCGGGTATAAGATATAACTAGAAAACATATGTTTTTCTACATATTTTGCTACCTATCTTTAAATCAATTTTCTCCAAAACTATCCCACTTGAAACCAATTTTAAAAATAAATTAAGCATAACTTTTTTATAAATTGATTTAACTCAATTTTTAATCTTAAAGATTTATCGCTAACATTTCAATAAATAAGAAAGTGAAACAACAGAACAACTTATTTATTTTTTTTTTAATTATTCAAAAACCGTTTTAGTAATAAATTTTATTTGTATACACAAAGCAATACTTTAATATTTTTTGAAAACATTTTTGAAATTAACGATTCATATGGTCACTTTTCCAGTCATATGAGAAAACTATGTTGTCTTTTCTTATTACGATGTAGGTCAGGCTTAGTATTTTTTTTACTACACCTATACGTGTCTAGAGTATGAAAATATTTATTACATTTCCCAATTAAAGTTTAGATATAAGTTAGTATTCAACTGAGTTAAATCGTTTCGACACAAAATAGCAAAAGATTTGCCGTATAAGTGGAGCATGCGCAGAATTCTATTCCGGACCAAAAGCACATAATGGAAACAATTATACTCCAACAAATTGATGTGTAGTCCGGCGTGAAGAGGCTATTCTTCGTGGATCAAAGCGGAGACTGGCCCTGCCGTGACTACAGCCGCAACACCTGCTTGCAACACAATCCACTGCCTCTTTCGTATTCAGTCTTCCGTTTAACGTATTCACTTTTTATGTTACGTGATTCCACTTATCGTTTTCAAAATGGAAATCACGTTCGAATTTACAGTAAATTTGAAATTATTTTCTGATTGACATTAAGAAAAAGTTACCTGAACGGATGCACAACGTCCAGACACATAAATATTCATAAACAGTTATAGACATCGCTTAAAAAGTCATAACTGTCTACTTATCTTTATCAAACAATTGATATTCTTAGCAGTACTTGATTACTTTAAAATGTAGGCAGCGATTGTCTGGTTGTTATATTAAGCTACAAATTCTAACGGATTGTGGTAAATTAATTTTGTGCTGACATTTTCAGTATGTGGTGAAGTATTAAAATGAAAAACACCTGGAAATGTATTAATTAAACGACGCATACGGTTTTGATTTAAATTTTGTTTAAATTATTTAAAGTGTTAATATTGCGTAGTTTTTGAAAGGGAATTTTATCAGCAAAGTTTGATAACATATTCATTTCTAAATAAAAGTTTGCAGTTAGATTAGTAACAATATTGTGACAGGTGCCTATTTTGCTGAATTACTTGGAAATTATTTTCAAAAAACAATGGTTAGTAATCATTGTAACCTATGGCACCAAAACGTACTAAACAAACACTTCGATGTATGAATATTTTCCAATTTATAATAAAAATACGGAAATAAGCATTTAAGTTTTTTATGATTATTATAATTGATCTCTTCTTCTTTATTTTGTTATAATCACAAAAGATTACTCTGACAAATTGTTGTCAAATAGGAATTCGTTAACTGACTATAAAACAAACGTTACTGAGGATTGGAACAGAAGTTTCTTAGGCAAATAGCAAATAAAAAGCGGAAAGCTAAAAATCAAAGAAGAATTTGAAACTGAACCTTATGCAAAAGCTGACAAAGCAACGCTGACCAAGGAATACCAAGGATAACGTAATATGAGTGAAATTAAATTGAACTGAAATGAAGATGAGGCGAAGTTAGGACCATTAATGGTCCTCTACTTTACTTAACCTTCAAGAGAAGTGAAGTATGGAAAAAAAGAAAAGACAAAGTGACCTTGAAGCAAGGGGTATTCTTTTATATTCTATAAGAAACATAACATATATTTAATGAGATATTATGTGAATGATATATATTTTAATTGAGTAATATTTTATATTGATACGTTTGATTATATCAAAACTTTTTATTAAAATCACAATGGGTACGAATAAGTAAGAATGCTACTAATGTCTGCCGTACAAAAATAAAGCACTAACTCTTCTCACATTAAATTATAATCGGAAAACAGATGGTCGCTCGTTAGTAGTTTCCATTCAAGAACAGACTTTAAAGCGAGAGACTGTTAACTGCTCGCTGACCAAGCTATATATGGAGGGGAACTAAGCGAACAATGAATGTGTTAAGATAACAGCAAGTGTGATTCTCCGTTTCACACTCGTAAATCAAATTGCAAAGATTGTTCTGAAAATATAGAATCAATGATTAAATGGATTGTGTTTCTTTTTAATGTTACTTGGTCAATGTTTGTTTAGTGCCAAGTTTTGCTTCTGTGTTCAAAGTTTTGGTCCGGTTCGATTCAAAAATTAAAAAAAAATTGTTTTTAAAAACTGACAATTCCGTTATTTAATAATTTAAGTGGCAGATTTTCAAAAGTTTAAAAAAAAGTAATAAGTATTTACCTAAACTTTAATATATAATGCGATTATTTTTTTAAAAATTTTTTCGATCACTTCAGCAAGAATTTCGAGCCCGTCCTACGTGGTAAGAATATTTTTTTAAAGAAAATCGTTACAAAAATCTGGCTACACATGACTTTAATTCCCAAGAAAACATTTTCGGGGATTGTTTTTACATTACATTCCCAAGCGTTAAAAATATTTTTTAAACCAAATTAGTTTAATATTTATTGGTTTCTAATAGCTTAAAAATCCATCTACCTTTTTCAAAACGACAACTATGTAAAATCTTAATATATAATAGAGAAGATATTCATAAATCTAAATAAAATAAATATTATTTAATTAATTAAGTAATAATATAATATATTATAATTAATTAGTTAAATTAATTTGATTTAGTTCATTAATTTAATAATAAATTAAAATAAATATTTATGGTTGTATGATCAATCAATTTGAATTCCTCAGACTAACGTCTTCGTAATGTCTGGTTATTTTCTTATTAATTGAACGCGTTTAAACATTAAGCTAGACAAATTGTTTTCAGGTAACCTCATTAGATGATCAAAGTAACACTTTTTCATAATTCAGTTTAAAGTTTTAAAATCTATAATTTAATGACATAGAGAGAAACACAACGTATATACAGGCATATTTCAATTATTCATAAATATTTAAATAAAATATAATACATTTTATTGTTTAATTTTTATCTCAAATACTATTTTGTATTACTAATAGAATAGATACATTTAAAATAATTAAATATATTATATACGAGTATTATTGTTGAAAGAAGTACGAGACAGTGTAATTGTATAACAGTTTTGACCTTGATTGAACTGTCTTCAATTCAAGTTGATTAATGTCCACGGACCGTTGCCAATTCGTTCTTCCAATAATACGGTGCTACTTAGAAACCACAATCAACCGCAGGTCTCCTACTAGTATTTGACAAAGTCTTCAAAGTACTTGGGCGGCGAAGAGAATATGCTTGTCATAGAAGTGATAAATCAGAATGAAAAGTGAACATGTCTGTCTTGCACATAATTATTATGATTATACTACTGATTTTGGAAGTTAATAATTATAGAAACCTCATTAACGACATTCTAATGGATAATGAGAAAATTTGAAAAAGTAAAGTGGTCCAGACACGTTTCAAGAGGTTCTTTATTGTATAGATTATGACCCACAAAGTGATTAAAGTAGCAGCTTGGACAAAGTCGTCATCCCGAAAAATTTATTTCTTTATTTCAAAATCATTAAAAATTTCAAATTTTGTTTACATATTACTTTATGTAAATCACTAAAAAAGTTTACGTAAAACTGCATTAAAACTTCTTGAATTTTTGTGCACTGAATACATTTAAAAATTGCAGTGAAATTTAAGAAAATTTTAAACATTTTTTACCAATTATTTTAACTTTGTTGACCTTAAATAAAACGGGATTTTTGGGGCGTGATAACTACTTTTTTTTACTTAAGAACAGCATTTAAGAATAAAATACATTTTAATCAAAAGCATCGATTTAAAAAAAATGCTTTTTATTCTTAAAAGTTTTTTTTGACAACAATGCTTCAAAATAAGAACATTGAAAAAAATAATTAAATAACACTTGCACTTATAATTTAATTGAAATTGTTAAATTAGTGTAGTCTCCAGCGAATCTGCAATTAAACAAGTAAAATCAGATTACCATCTAAATTTCGAAATTGTTTTTCACGATAAACTTATTACTTTCTTCTTATTTCTTCTTCCTTATGTTTACAAAATTGTTTTGAAAACATACATTCAAGTGACTTGAATATTGTGTATAACAAAGGTTTTATTTGGAAGTGCCTTCAATTTGTGAGACGCAAATTGAACACACCGTCGTGCGTTTTAAAACGAATGGATGTAAATGAACCGAAATACCATGGTGTCTTAGCAGTTATCTAACATCACATATGCTGCCTTGTTACGTGATCGGCGAAGCAAATGTTTAGTTTAGTGAGTCAGTTTTTGTGTATTTACAAATAAAATTTAACAATTAAGGTCTTCAAATAGGACTTTAACTTCAATAAATGTTTACCCATAAAGAAACCTTAAACGTAAAACATTGTTATTAGTAAATTTCTATTGAAAAATGTACTATTTGGACTTGCCATCACGGTACGACGTAGACCTGGAACTTTGAAATGAGTGCCAAACGTGATGTCCACTTTTTGAGGGGTAGTTACAAGGACATACCCTAGAACCTATGTCAAAATAAAATTTCCATGGATATCAAAAAGTGTTATTACCTACTATTTATACACAGCACTTTGTAATTATGTACAAACTGAGTCTTCGTAATTATGTGTTTTCGTAATTATCTACAGCTTCCACTTTGTGTGACGCACGGTTGTGTGTGTGTGTGTGTGTGTGTGTGTGAGAGAGAGAGAGAGAGAGAGAGAGAGAGAGAGAGAGAGAGAGAGAGAGAGACACACACACACACAGAGAGAGAGAGAGAGAGAGAGAGAGACACACACACACACACAGAGAGAGAGAGAGAGAGAGAGAGAGAGAGAGAGAGAGAGAGAGAGAGAGAGAGAGGGATACAAGCTCATATTCTCAAATTGCAAAATTTGCACAAAAACCGATTATGGAAATAGCTTGGAAAAGTTCGTTAAGGAGCAAAATTAGTTCATTAGTTTCAAAACTAATTCATTTCAAATCTTTAAGAACTTATAACTATTTTGTCCAATATTGTTTTTAGGAATATTCGATTTTACTATCGTAATCAGCACGCCTAAATACGGCATAAATTAGTATTCTGAATTTTCAAAATCCGTCCCAATTAAGGGATTGTTTGACCGTAGTCAGGGCAAATTTTCTTATTTTGAAAGTAAGCTGAAAGTTTAAAATGCTAATAAATGCAAATCGTAATGCTGATTATGATAGTGAAATCAAAATTTCAAAAAAGGTAATACAAGGCAAAATACTTTTAAAAATTCGCTTCTATTACAATAGTGAAGCAACTTTATGCATTGAATATATATCGTTTGCTACAATGTTTTGAGTTATGAATCTTTACAGCGAATTAGTTAAACCAGTTATGAAAAACTACATTTTTTTGCCAACAATTCATATTTAAATGTGGTTAAAATTGTTTAAACCTATTTTGAAAATTTGATTTGTATCAGTTTTTTTTACCAAAACAGGACTTTAAATACTTTTTTAGAATTAATAAATGAACCCGATATGTGAGAAAAATACAATTTTCATGAATACCAGCCGCCTCAGTGGCCTAGTTGATAGCGTACTGGGTGGGCTATCAAAATCGATGACCCGGGTTCGATTCCCGGCCAGGGCTTGGCATTTTCATACGCTATAAATCATCCCATCGTCTGCATTAGCCCAAGTGTGCACAATACTCGGACGTTAAACACAAAAAAAAAATTAAGTTTTCAGTGACTAGTTTTGAAACGTTTCAATAAAATAAAACATTAATAATGTTTTCCAATCTATTTAATTTTAACGTTGATCACAATTATTATTACTTTGCTCTAAATAACATAACACATTTTGCAATGTAAATTATTCAGTAAAAGTTATTACTCTGTA